>JAJONR010014016.1:0-11353 GCA_029582245.1 Solanum etuberosum
CCCGCCAATCTTTACCACTCTTAGAGGCTTGCAGACTAGTGTGTGGGGTGTATAGCTACGTTATGGCCATGCAGGCCTAGTTTGTTGGTTTGCTGAAGCTTGTTAGATGTTTGATGTATTGTCTTGATATATACCTGCTTTCAGTTTTTGTATAGATATCATGGTGGCCTCGACGACCCAATCAGGACTTTTGTGCTAGTTGACTATTTCTTTATATGAACTCTTGGGAGTAGCTGTTTCTTTTATAGATCTTTTGACAGGGGCCTTGCCGGCCGAGGGCTTAATTTTAAGCCGAGATATACTTGTTTGTTTTCTTGATTGCGTGTGCTGCCATGCGCTAGTAGCAAATGGTTCAGCACGGTCAGCTCGGGCGTGAGTTTTGGCATTAAGAGCCAGTTGCGTCCCTTGATTTTGGGGCGTGACACAATGACTTTCCCATTCTGCATAAGGAAACATTCTAACCCAATTCTTGAGGCATCACAATAAACGACAAAACCATATGTCCCTTCCGGTAAAGTCAACACCTGAGCGAAATTAAGTCTGTCTTTCAATTCTTGGAAAATCTTTTCACACGCTTCGGACCATATGAACTTAAACTTCTTTTAAGTCAATGCCATTAATGGAAAGCAATCGAAGAAAACCCTTCAACAAACCTTTTATAGTAACCGGCTAGAACCAAGAAACTCCTAATATACGAAGGGGTTAGAGGTCTAGGGCAACTTTTAACCGTATCCGTCTTCTTAGGATCTACTTCAATACCCTTACCGGAAACAATATGCCCAAGAAACGCCACAGACCTTAGCAAAAACTCACATTTACTAAACTTTGCAAAAAGTTGTTGGTCCTTGAGGACTTGCAACACAATCCTCAAATGATTGGTATGCTCGTCTTCACTTCTCGAATAGATCATTATGTCATCAATGAGCACAATCACAAACATGTCAAGGTATTATCTAAACATCTTATTCATCAAATCCATAAGTGCTGCCGGAGCATTAGTCAAACCGAATGACATCATCAAAAATTCATAATGACCATACTGAGTTCGAAAAGCCGTCTTCGGAATGTCATCTTCTTTCACTGTCAATTGGTGATAACCTGACCGAAGGTCAATCTTGGAAAAATAACTTACCCCTTGAAGTTGGTCAAATAAGTCATCTATCATTGGATGAAGATACTTATTCATAATGGTTACCTTGTTCAATTACTGGTAGTCAATACACCTACGAAGCGAACCATCTTTCTTTCTAACAAACAAAACTGGAGCACCCCATGGAGAGATACTTGGTCGGATGAAACCCTTATCCAACAAATCTTTCAGATGCTCCTTTAATTCACTATGTTCTGATGGGGCCATACGATAAGGAGGAATAGATATAGGTTGCGTATCGGGGAGAAGGTTAATACCGAAGTCTATTTCCCTCTCGGGAGGAATTCTGGGTAGATCATCTAGGAACACTTTCGGAAACTCATCTGCAACGGGGACCGATTCAAGAGTAGGGGTCTCGGAATCTATATCCCTCACCCTAACTAGATGGTAAATGCAACCCTTAGAAATCATCTTTCTAGATTTAAGACAAGAGATAAACTGACCCTTAGGCATATAATTTCCCCCTTTCCACACTAGGATAGGTTCATTTGGAAATTGAAACTTCACTGCACGGGTTCTACAATCAATAGAAGCATAACATGAATGCAACCAATCCATACCAAGGAAAAAATCAAAATTTAGCATATCAAGCTCCACGAGGTCAACATGAGTAACTCTATGGGACAAGGAGACATGACACTTCCTATAGACCCTCTTAGCCACAACAGAATCACCAACAGGAGTAGAGATAGAAAAAGGATCTATTAACACATCTGGAAGAATATCAAACCTCATAACCACATATGGCGTCACAAAAGACAAGGTAGCACCGGGGTCAAGTAAAGCATAAACATCAAATTGGAAGACTTTCAACATACCGGTAACCACATTGGGAGAATCCTCTTATTCACCACGACTCTGAATTGCATAGAATCGGTTTATCCTCTCTTCCTTTATCCGTAAGCATTGGGAAATCCCTCATCTTACGACCACTTTAACCACAAATGAAGCTACCATCTGTGCCGGCTAAGCACTTACCCTCATGCTTCTTTCAACACCTAGCACAAGTAGACATAAGCATTGAAGATATACCGCTATTTTCTCCTTTAGGCTTAGGGTTACACACCCTATCTTTGTTGAACTTAGGAGGAGCATTAGAGTAACTTTTGCCTGCAAACCTTTGTGGAAATTTAGAATGATCATGCCCATCGGACCTTGAATGTGAGAAGTTACCATCACCGGTCTTAGACCTCTTTGCCTCCCTAGACCTTCCCTTAAGTTTCTCCTCTTATATTTGTTGAGCATGAACCATGAGATGAGAAATTTCCATATCATTGATAAGCATATCGGTACGACATTCCTTAACCACACTCTCGGACACACCCGAAGTAAACTTACTCATCCTTTCCCTAGGATAGGCAACCATAGTAGGAGCATACCTAGACAATTGTGTGAAATTCGAAGCATATTCTTCCACACTCATATTTTCTTGATGAAGGTTGATGAATTCAAGAACCTTTGCCTCCCTCATCTCAAGTGGAAAGAACCTATCAAGGAAAAGCAACTTTGAAGTTTTCCCAATCAAGGGGACCCGCATCTTCCACTCTCCCTTTTTTCGATTGGTTGAACCATACTTGAGAAACTCCCTTCAGTTGATAAGCGGCTAACTCCACCTTTTCCACCGGTGTCACTCCCATGATCATCAACACCTTATACACATCATCAATGAACTCTTGGGGGTCTTCCTCAACCTTTGATCCATAAAACTCTGGATGATTCATTCTAGTGAAGTCCCTCAATCTAGATGCCACCGTACACACATTTGGGTTCACAGGGACCGCAACCTCTCTATTGTCTTGGGCCATCATGGCTTGAGCCAATACTTGAAAAGCAGCCCTAAACTCCACATTAGACACTTGCTCGGCTAAAGGATAGACCGGAACTTGAGGAGCTTGAGGAGGATCCTCTTGATTCATATTCTCTCCCGTATTCCTTCTAGTATATCCCCTTCGAGTGGCCATATCCCGTAGAGCATTAGATAAGGATTAGGAAAGGAAAATTATAGAGTTGAACTCTATCACACGACTATAGAATAATGAAAGAAGTGGAGTTTCCTGAACATCTTTTAGCCTCTTATTCATAAATGTGGCGCGATTCACACTCAGGAACAAGACTCTACTCGACGTGGTTTATGAGACTTTCTAGAACCTTTCTAAACCTTGTGCTCTGATTACAAAGTTTGTCACGCCCCAAGGTAGCCCCAATGAGTAACATAGCATATAAGACCCCGAAAGGCCCCATACAAGCCACTTAGCATTAATCATACAAGATAACAGAATATCAAAGATTTAAAAGATAGTTTCAACATATTAAAGTTTTATAGAGAAAAAATGGAAGTCTAAACATCGTCTCAAATCCATTTAGTACATAAGATTGATCGGGGCACAGCCTGTACATCAAGTTCAAAAACTTAAAGTAAAGACAAAAAGGAAATCAATCTCGGTCCTTGGGTGATGAGGGCTCACCAGTCTTCAATCTTCTATATGAGATCCCTAGCCATGGAAGTGTGAATCTGTAAGATCAGATCCTACATTTGGTAAAATGTAGGCAAGAGTATGTGTTAGTATAAACATGTACCAAATATTATAGGCATGCATAAAATATTTGAAAACATGCTTAAAATGAGTATCTTCATGAGATGCAATGACCAAGCTAAAACATGATATAAAAGGGTTAGAAGACGTAAGTCATAAAACATGGTCAATGCAAATAGACATCATTTTAAAACACATGTGAGATACTTCTTGAAGTAACCTTAGTCATTATTGTAGGAGATTTACCTTGAACCGACATATAAGACCATGTGAGCTATCAAGACGGAATCTGGTGTCTACCCCACACTGAAAAGGGGTGTCCTACTTGCCAAGGTAAGACCATGAACTTCTAGCATACGTGGATCCACTAGCTAATGTCTATCTAAGACAATAATCCTATGGGGGCACATAGGTATGGGATAAATAGATTGCTTCTATAAAATCGGCCTCTACTAACGGGAGAGCTCCCATCTTAATATCCTCTCGGTGCTAAGCATAAATCCCACGTAATAGTCATTTTCTTAACTTGTTCTTATTATCCATGGAAGGGCACGTCATCTTGTCAATCCAAGCTAAGTCATATGTCTTCCATGGAAAGGTACAATTAAATAACCAATCCAAGCTAGGTTTCATTAGAATAGCTCCTTAACTTTGATTCAATTTAGGTGAGAAGACCTTTCAACCTTAGAATCCTCTATGTGAGAAAACCTTTCACATTCATGCATGAAGTAGTTGTGTGAGAAATCCTTTCACAATACAATAACAACAAAAACATCATTGATACTTCACTCTCAAAGCATCCTTAAAACAATTACATCAAATTCATGAGAACATGCATAATTCCGTAATTCACCTTTATTAGTTCAAAACCCACTTTCAATCATCAATATCTAGAAAACATTGGTTAGACATGGGTTCATGGGGATTCATCTTAAAATCATGAAATTGTATCAATTCATGCATAAAAGTTCATAAATCAATTAAATAAATGAATATTTAAAGGAACCCATGACAAGGAAGAAAACCCTAACTCCATTAGGGAATTCTAGCTTTGTAAATTGGAGAATTTAGGAACTCCATGGAGGAAAGGGCTCCATGGATGAAAATTACCATACCTCAATGCCAAAAGCTTGCCTTCAATGGTGGAATTTGAGGCTTGATTTGAAAACCCTAGCTTTCTTCTTCAACTTCTAGAGAGAGAAATATTTAAGAGGAAGACTTGTTCTTCTTTTAGTAATTTGAGAGAATGATTTCAATTAGGGAGATTTGGGGTTAAAACACTAATATAGGGCTTAAGGTGAAGGGTAAAATGACATAGTATTAGGCTAAATTAATTAGGAAAAAACCCAAAAGCCCTTAAGGAAAATAACTGCTGACCTCATCCACGCCCCAACCCTCGATCAGTTGGTCAGACCACGGACAGTCCTGGTTGCCCGTGGTTGAGATCAGAGACTTCACAATTATGGAATCCCAATGACACACCCCACCTACGTCCCGTAGATCCATCGACAGACCGTGGACCACGGCCGCATGTCTCCCCTCTTGACCTCAAAATCCCTACCTACAAGACATATCTACGGTGTGTGCATTGAATGACGGACCGTCCTGGTGAACCGTCGAAAAAGTATAGAAACTTGACATTTTTGAGAAATTCTAACTCACTGACCACGACACCACCTACAGACCGTCGTCCCACCTATGGTCCGTGGATGGTGTCATCTGTGCTGACATCAAGTCTGTCAAAACTAAAATTTTCTCCATTTGTGAATTCGAGGTGTTACATACACTACTCATCTCTACTCAATTCATAGGGTTCATGTTGAAATATAGATATGAACGAATCAACTCAAGAATCTTAATGCATAACATATCGCAATTCAATAATTAGGAATAGAATTTCCAAAATATTTAGGAACTCAAGAACTCAAAATCAACTAATCTCAAGAATACTCAAATCTAGGGATAGAATCCTAGATTACTCTTTTACTGATTTGAAAGTAGATGTAGGGCGTGAGGACGAACTAGTAAGAGATATGGTTGTTTGAAGTTAACCAAGGTAAAATCTTACATCAAAACTTAATCAGTATGGAATATTTCAACTCAACTTAGTGCTAGGGGATTCTAGTGACCATAATTCATATCCAAATTCATTCCCACACTAAAGAATTGACCTTTACATATATGGGCAGTTTAAGAATCACTTGGTATGATCTTATTCACAAATGAAGAATTGTTCAAGTTTTAACGTAGAAATTTTTAGGGTGTTACAATATCTCCCCCTCGGGATCATTTGTCCTCGAATGACGGCAGGACCGAGAATGGAAAGGAATGGAGTTACACTTACTATCTTTCTGACTTCTGAACTTTCCTACTTACATAGGCGCAACTGATTCATACTAAGAGTTTTGAACTGTCTATAGCACATAAGTCAAGAACGATATTGTTTTGAACATATTCATGTTCTATCTGGAGTTATCTTACATGAAACAAAGGAATTTGGCCATCAAGTAAGAATAAGACTATTATACCTTAAGCAATACAACTACTAGCTGTCATGCCTAACAATACCTCTAAACCATGCCCTTCTTTACTGCATCTCATTAGCTGCAACTTATAAATCCTACAAGGATTTATCACCACTCTTACAAAGTTCTAATTTAAATTATCCGCTCTTAATGTGTTCAAGCCTAATCTCTAAATTACAAGATGCTAAACATGAGATGGTTATACTAATCTAAATAAAAGATTCAGGTTTTATGCATCTAAAGGTAATCGCATCACATAAATACTACTCGTTACCACTACAATATTCAATCAAACTTAAAGTCCTAGTCAAGACCCATCTAATCCATCATGCATTCATCCACATGCTACAAACACCACATTCCAGCCTAGTACTATAACCACTTCATGGACTCCTACCAACCAATCCTAATAAGAATTCATCATTCTCTCATCACTTCTACCAATAAAACTTCCATGCATTATTACCAGGAACTGACTTATTACTCATCGTAAAACCTTATCTCTTTTTTCCTCCACATTTATAACCTTAGATGGAATAAACACACCATCACTATGACAATAAGAGATAGCAATCATCCTCTCTATCATCACGCAACTACTATCAACAACACCACTCTCAAAACTAAAAAGGATAACTAAAAGAGCTTTAGGGCGAAAGATCATAAGCATGATTCATTGATGAATTTTGATATAAGAATATGCGTGACATAACATTATTTTTCTAGCCATTAAGGTCAATTCATGAGTTTACGAGACAAAGCATACTATGAGACATGAGTGATTATATGAATAGGTTCATATTGTGATGCTTATATACATAACTTTACGGATAAGATTGAGATCCATGGGCTAAAGTTTTTACCCCTCTTTCAGGAAATTGACCATCAATGTGAATCTCTCTGAAGTGTATGAGCATAGGTCATAGACACAATTCTGATATTAGAAAACATCAACATAATGTTGTAACGATTGGCTTTGAGGGATACACTAGAGAATGAATGGATTGATATATCTCTAAAACTCTTTCTAAACACATCGCTATCTGATTCTCCACACTTTGCTCGGTTTCTCATCTTATCATCTCCCCCTTAGGTCTGAAGTTGATACTCTAAAGCTATGGATTTATTCCATCATCTCCAAACTAGTCTATGTTCGCTTTACTCTAATACTCAAGAAAGGCTTATCTCCTGGCTAATTAACTCTCCATATGCAGGTACTCAGATTCCTTCTAAGAACTCTTTCTAAGATACTTCTCTTAACCTTTTCTCATTTGTTCATAAGGCCGTTTCATCTAACTCTTAAGGAAAAATAATTCTTACATCAGCGTATTCCATAAGGACAACTTAAATATACTAGCGACGCACTCATGAAATATCATAACTTAATTGGAACCTCTTCTAATTACGTACAATCTTGGGTACACCTCTTAATGCTCTTGTTACTCTAATGACTTAGCCACACTTAACTACACTTATCTAAAATTGATAATCTAATACTTGTACAACTCATATTCATTGTAACTAACCTCTTGATTCCTCACCTACTCTATGTCAATTCTACCTGATCAGATCTCAAAACTAACATCCTCACCCTCATGTTGCCATTTTTTTAACACATCTCAAATTCAAGCTTAGTGTCTAGTACTAAACACGAATATCAATATAATTGCTCATATACTGTACTAACTTACAACTACTAGATGAAGTTAAGAAACACTTGCCCACTAATACCTCGTGACAAGTAGTCATTTATCTCTCATTCTAGATACTTACCGTTTACCGTCACATTTCCTTTAACAACATAAATGTTGTTTACCCAATCACTATACATCATTGCCAAATTAGTTCTATAACCCTCTGAATATCATGGGGTTCCCCCCTTCAAAATCATAAGCTTATCTTAGATCTATTACGTCATGAATACTCTGCTCTTTTATTCAACACTTACAATTGGCCTTTACTAACACAATGTTACATTGACAGAAACTCTTTTCTGGTTAAAGTATACTCTAACTCATCCATACTAGTAACTCTTACTATACCTTCTAACATAAAATTTACACAAACTCATCACTTCTTAGTCTACCCATAAGGGAAAACTCCTCATTAATAACTTACAAGGTGCATGACTACAATAACATACTTTGCCTCATTTCTTAGATTACTGAACCTCTACATGCATTCTACTAACTCTGGGTACTTTTCCTATAACTGCTTATTACATCGTAACTCATACTACCTTTTTGAGTGAAAATACTACCCAATCTCTAAAACACACTTCCTTATAAGGGTCTCAACTGAAACAAGGTTTAGAGAAGAGAGTCTGGGAGTATATCGTCTTGAGATGAGAAGTATCTTTGAGTCCTTGAGTTGGGTAGTTCATGCCCATAATTATGCATGAACCCTATTAGTTGAGCATTATTGAAATAAGTAGTATCATTGAAATTCTTGAGTTCTGAGTTGTTGAGTTCCGAGTATTGACTTCTATGTATGGTTATTGAAAACCTTGAATTGAGTTCTTCACGTCCATAATTTGGCATGAACCTTATTTTGAGAAGTCTTTTACAAATTTTCTAAACTTGTTTTAAGACTTGAGCACTTCAGTTGAGAAAGAATAGAGTTGAGTTCATTTTCTTTAAAATGATATATGGGAACTAAGTATTCCCAAGAGTATATGTTTTCCCATTTAAAAGAGGAGGAAACTGAGATTTCAAAAAGAGTTTTGAGCAGTCGAGTATAATATCTTTTAAGAGAAAGATTTTTGAGTAATAATCTCAAAACACAGAAGTATTATGTTATTAAACATATGAGATGAGTATATTTTGGGAGTAGTATTGAGCAGCGATATGGGGACGAGTTCAGATAACTCAAGTCTCCATAAACCATGTAGCCAACATGGGTATAAATGGTCATACTTTTTAGATGATTCCTTAATGCTTTTAGCATAGATTAGTGGATCCACTTAGTTGAGAGGTTCTATACCCCAGCAAGGCATAGGACAGTTCTGACAGTATGGGCGAGATGATGTATCATCACATAGCTCATAGTGATGGTTGTCGGTTATAGAAACTCCCACAGAGTTATATTATATTTTTATATACACACTGAGTATTATTGTATTTGTCAATACATTGAGTTGCTATATACAGTTTTACAGCTTTCCATATATATTGAATCTTTTACTGTTGCTTTATCCTTGAGTATCATGAGTTGAGTACGTTTGAGTTGAGTTGAGTATCTTATTCTTGAGTTGAGTTGAGTCGAGTGAGTTGAGAAAAGGTAAGTATGTTTCATTTTTATCAATTTCAAGCTTATGTTTATGCTTTAGAATTCCCCTTACATGCTAGTACATTCTACGTACTGAGCCATTTGGCCTGCATCATTTTATGATGCAGATACAGGTATTCAGGATCATCAACAGGCACTTCGTTGATACCACATACAGTTTGGGTTAGCTATGATGAGCCTCCTTTCTTCGGGAGGGTTCCACTTGTACTTTCAGTTATATCAGTTGTTAGGATGTCGTGGGTCTTGTCCCGACTTCCATCTTTATCAGTTAGAGGATTCATAGATAAACAATAGAGTTTCGGATGTTTGTTCATTTATTTTGTTAAATATTTTAAAGACTTAAGTTGCCTATTTTATGGCGAGTTGAATATATTATTTTTATTTAGTTTTTAAGCTTTTGTATGCTTCAGTTAGTCTTCCGCTTGTAATCAGCTAAGATGAGGGTTCACTTTGGGACCAACAATGGTTCTCATTGGCCGGCCATGTCTAGGGTGTAGGCTTGGGTCGTGAAAAACTTGGTATCAGAGTACAGCGTTCAAATGTCCTAGGGTGTCTATGAAGCCGTGTCAAGTGGGGTCTTGTGTATGGTTTTGAGAGCCCCACTTATATAAACGAGGGACTATAAACATTTAAGAAAAGTTTCCCATATTTCATACTCTTAATCGTGCAATAGAGCTATGTCATAGAGATTTATTCTAACTCGTGCGTTCTCATATCCATTCGACTACCCTCCATACTAGAGGTGGTTGAAAAGCAAAGTCCGTCCTTTATCGATGAGTTGCTCTTAGCAAGAGTCTTGAGGAAGTTATGAGACTGCAGAGGGGCTTAAGAGAAGCCTCTAAGTGAGTTGAGTATTGAGTTTGAGGAAATGCACTCATATTCATATGAATCGTACGTTTGAGCTAAAAATGAGTTGTACTCTCTTCTCTACGTCCTGTTTCAGCTGAGATCCTTATAAGAAAGTATGTTTAGAGCTTGGGTAGTATTTTCACCCTAAAAGATAGTATGAATGATGAAATCATGAGCAGTAGTAGTGAAAGAGCCCAGAGTTAGAGGAAAGTATGTAGAGGTTTAGTAATCTAAGTAAGGGAGATGGTGTTTTGACAAGCTATATTACTATAGTCATGCACCTAGTAAGTTAGTAATGAGGAGTTTTCCCTTATGGGTAGACTAAGAAGTGATGAGTTGTGAAGATTCCATCATATGAGGTAGAGTGTGTTGTAGCTAGAAAGGAGTTTGTGGTGAAGTGTCATTGTGTTAGTAATGACCAAGTGTAAGTGTTGAATACAAGAGAAAAATTATTCATAAGGTGATAGATCTAAGCTAGGCTTATGATTTGTTTGGGAGGGTCATCATGTTCAGAAGGTTATAGAACTGATCAAGTAATGGGGTATAGCATAGTAGGTGAGAAAATGTATTGTTATTCGGGTTTAGTAATGAACATTGAGCTTGAATTTGAGATTAGTATCATGATCCAATGAATGGAAACACGAGAGTGATGATGTTAGTCTTGAGATTTTATGTGGTAGACTTGACATAGAGTAGGTGAGGAATTGGGATGTTAGCTGCAATAATTGTGAGTAGTACCCGTGAGATATCCTAACATTTAGATAAGGGCAGTGAAGTGTGGCTAAGTCACAAGAGTAATAAGAGAATTAAGTGGTGTACCGAGAGGGTATGTAATCAGAAGAGGTTAAGAGAAACACCTTAGAAAGAGGTCTTAGTACCCGCTTATAGAGAGTTTGGTAGTCATGAGATAAACTTCTTCTGAGTGTTAGAGTAAAAGAGGATGTAGACCAGTTAGAGATGATGGAATAGGTCCATAGCTTTCAAGTGTCAGCTTTAGACCTAAGGGG
>JAJONR010014109.1:0-14047 GCA_029582245.1 Solanum etuberosum
AAAAAAAAAAATCCCCTCCCCGGCTACCCCCACTCAGGCTAGCCCGTTTAAAAATATTCCCCCCCCCCCCCAAGTAGACTTTTCTCTAAGCCCCCAGGGGTAGCAAAGCTAGCTCTTCGTATCATTGGCATTGGGCAGGTGAACCTGGCTACACAACAACTCTTACTCTAGCAGAGGATCTAGTTCCACAACAATCCGCTTATCTTATATAAGATAATATATAAACTTAGCGACCCCGACAATCCCGTAAATTATTATTTTTTAAATTATTTTTGCAAAATATTTCAAATTTTTAAAATTTTCATTTTTTATGTCCCCACCCCCCCTCCACCCCCCGGCCACCCCCATTAAAAAAAAATATTTAAAAATATTTCAAATTTAAAATTTTCAATTTTTACACCATCTTTACTCTACCCCCTACCCAGCCATCCCCCAACCGCCAATCCCTAGTCAATTTTTTTTAAAAAATATTTTTGAAAAATAAATAAAATTTTAAAATTTTCATTTTTTATGCCACTGGGCCATAAATTATTTTCCTAAAAGAGTATTTTTCTAGTCTCAAGCCAAAAATAAAAGATATTTTCTGAAAAATATTTTTCATTTAGCAGCCAAACATTAAAAAATATTTTTTACTCACCAACCAAATATGAGAAAATAAGTTATAAATTCACTTGTTTTTCAAGAAAACATTTTCCTTTCGTACCAAACACACCCTAAAGCCTTAGATATTTTCCCATTGGGTGCAATTTCTACGTTCTGCTACTGGTAGTCTAAAGAAGTTGCAAGTTTTATCATTTGTATTTTATTACAAAATAATAGAACTCAATGACTGAACCCGTAAATGCTTAATATCTATTCGATTGGAGATTTAATTTTATTCAATAGGAAGATATCATATAATAAATAATAATAAAAGCTATTAATTTTAAGAGTAAAAGTGGGAAAAAAAATGAATTAAGGAATACTTTTAGTCAAATAAATGAATAAGAAATACATTTGAATTTTCTTAGATAGTCCAAAGATATTTTAGCGATAAAAACTTTGACTTGTATCCAATTTTGTTGGAAACATCTCCATTTTAGACATTTTTTTACCAAAAGAGGTATTTAGGCATGTGTTGTTTATTTTCCCGTTGCGGGTCTTATGCGTCAATCGCCTATATATTGCAAGATTTTGTGTCAATCATATCCACTTGTTATATATCACAATTCATATTAATTTAATTTGTCTATTCCAACTTGGAATTTAGTGCCTGATATTTATATTTTACTTCACTCAAAAATTAATAGTACTATTTTTAAGTGATGACAATTTTTGTGTATATATATATATATATATGCTCCACCATAAATAGTTGTCAATCAATGGTTTTGGCATCAACCTCCTAGCCCCCCTCAAATTAATAAATCCTTGTTAGCAGGGGAAATTTGTTTAGAAGAGAGGATTTGATAGAAGTCAATTTTTTGAAATTATCCTTAGAAAATTCAGAATTCATAAAGTTAAAATTCCGACTTCGCCTCTGGCTATGAGAGTAATTAATAAGGTAAATCTGTAATACGGCGTCTACGATATTCTGCAGTTTCATATAAGTATTGGAGCTAGCTATAGCAATCTCAATGCAGTACTGAGAATAAGTTGAAAATTGTACAAACAACAATTAGACTTTTGAACGTATTACTACATTTTCCATCTTTCAAGGCTTTTTTCTCTTTAAAATTCTACTATTAGGTATATTTGGAGGAGTGTTTTAGGTGCAGTGATTAATTAAAGTTTTTGTGTGTCCAAAACTATAATAATTAGTAGTATAAGGAGCCATACAAAGTCTTTAACAACTTACATGTACGTTTAATTTGATAACCATAAATAATAATGATACGTAATTAGCAATTTGATATATATATATATATATATATATATATATATATATATAGCATAATAATATAATTATCATTATATTATATTTAATAGTAATAATACATATAAGTATTTATAACCAATACTTTACGTAAATACCACTAAAGGCTTCAGCAACTCTGACTCAATTACTAGGTTTACCTTAAAAGTAGATGAGAGTGGGTTCTTGGAGTGCTCAAGTAAAACCTCTCTAAATTAATATTATCAAGATTATGAAATATTTTGTAAGGTTATTCTTTAATCGATAAATTGATATTTATAATAATTTAAAGAGTGTTTTTGAGATTTAATGAAGGTTAATTTTGATTACATTGTTCATGGATGAAGCCTCAAGGAATTTAAATCAACCCTATTTGAAAACGACAATTATGAATTTGAGGTGATCATGATTAATAATCTCAATTACCTCAATAAAATGGATGTCAATAGTTTGTTAGATTATCCGAATAAAAACTGGTATATGTTTAGAGGTCCAGAGCTTAGAGGAAATTGTGGATACCATCGGAGAAAACAATGTTGATGATAAAGTTGAAGACGGTACAAGACATACAATACTTTTGATACCCGTTACTCATAAGGAAGCAGCTATCGCATTTAGAACTCTTCGCAAAATTTTGGTGCAGTTCGAGAAGACAACACTGAAATTTTTGAATGCCATAAGATAAATTAGAGATGAGTTTCAACTAGATTTAAATTTTAACAAAAAAGTAAAAAAAAAAAACTAGAATCATATTTCACTATATTATCTTAGACATTTATAATTTTAAAGCATTATTAAACTACAATATTAATGGGACCATATATTTATATAGGGGTCTTTTAAAAATATATTATCTTATTATCTTATTATCTTATCGAAATCGATGATTTTTTTACTGACTCAAATCAGGACCCGAAAAAAATATTTTCTTAGTGAGTTTATTAATTTATCGAGTATTGATTTAAAGAGGTTTTACTGCAAGTCAACAGATAGTTACCCTTCAAAGTCTCAACTTCAAAATTACCTATAATGCTATTTTCCTGATGTTAAATTAGCTTTAGCATCTTGAGCATTAAGCTATTACAAGATAATCCAACGATCTTGAATAGTAAGTTACAATGCATTAAGTTTGTGTTTTGTTGCATGATTTAAATTTCTCTTATTAAGTATTTAATCTTAAAGAGTTTTTGAGTCTCATCTTGATTAACATCTTTTTATTTATTTAATCTCGTTTTTCTTTTGTCTTAGTTAACTTTGTTTTTACACTACTATAAGATAGTGAAATTAATGTCTATTCTTATTATCATTTTTCGGGTTCTCTTGATTCATCATCTTTTAAACAATAAAATATATAAAAAAAAATTGTCAAAATCCTACAAAAATGTGAACATGTATTTTGTAATTTTTACATGACGTTTTCTAAAAAATACTAAATATTAACTGAACTGTTTCAATACAGAAAAAACCGATATGATCAGATGGTTTCAAAAAGTTTAATTTTTAATTACACAAAATACAATAACTAATTTTATAAAATAACCTATCAAGCTATACTATTGACACCCCAAAATTATTAGCTTAAACTCTTATATTGTACTCCTAAAAGAATGCCCCCCCCCCCCCCACCAAACTATACCATTGACACCTCTAAATTATTAACTCTTATTTTGTACTCCTAAACACCACTCCCCCCCGCGTTAAATTGGAGCTTTCATATTTGTGGTAATAACATCATTGATTCGGAATAAAAAAATAATACGACCAGTTGATTATATCTCATTTCTATATTTGATTACTAATTTGAATTTTGTATGCGTAAGAATTATTAAAAAGAAAAGTATTACTCGATGAGAATTCTTTTATTATCTATATGAATTTAAGAATTTAATAAGATTTTACATATTGATTTCACTACAAATTTTTATAGTAATTCACGAAGAACATATAAATCAATATAATTTTTTTTTCTTACTAGGTGTTCGAAAGCTCACATTAGAGTTTCGACTAAATTCGAATTGCGCTCTGCAAGGCCCATTTTGGGTTGACACTCCCAACAAGATTTTCTCCATACCCAGGGCTCAAACCTGAGACCTTTGGTTAAGGGTGAAACACTCTCACCAGTACACCACAATCCATGTTGTTACATATAAATCAATATATAACAACTATAATATTGTATCTACGCTTTTTTGGAGGCATAGTGGTGGTAAATTTGAGATTAATATGATAAATTTGGAATTTTTGTTTATATATGGAATTAGTTGAAATTAATAGAGTAAACCATGTGGTGCAGTGAATGTGGTTGCTTCTTCCTTAATCAATAGTCTCATATTCGAGCTTTGAACATAAAAAAACTCGGGGACAAACTATCGGTTGTCTTTTCAACTGAGGCAATAGCTTACCAAAGTGGTGATCAATAGTTGGTTATCAACTGCAACGGTCAACGGTATGGAGAAGAAATTTCTAGAACTTTTTTTCTATGAATTAAGGACCCGTTTGGTCCCAACAAAAGTTGGGGAAAAACTCGGGGAAAATTTGGAAAAAACTTGAGAAGTGGTGTTTGGTTATATAACGTGAGAGAGATATTTGGGGCAAGTTCTAATATTTGAAAATTTTAAAAAATTAAAAAATTATCCCAAATTTTTATATTTTATAAAAAGTACCCATCATTTATTAATTTCAACTAATATTTGTTACTATCTCCTCCGGAAAAGTTTGAGTTCTAATTTCAGTGATAAAATTGAGAAAAAAGAACAATTTGTGTTTGATGGGTTATAATTATAACTGAATCAATGACAAGTTTGAGTATGCAATAAATGTATTGTCTTGCCTCTATTGTTACTGTATTTTGTTGTTGTTGATTGTTATCAATTATGTTATAAGGTTATTTTTTAACGGAACATATTCATTATAAAATGATAATATATTGTGGGTATTTTTAATAATTTTTAGAACTTATAGGTATAAATCATATTTTTTGAAATAATCAAATATTGTTGGGACAATTTGGAGCCAAACACATGGTGAAACTTTATCAAAAACTTCACCCAAATATAATTTGCCAAGAATGTTTGAGAACTTGGAGTCAAACTTCAGCTAAAAATGTGTTTTTTCATACAAATTAGGACGTACGGATGGTTGAAAATTAAAACAATGGAAAAAAGATTCAGTAAAAAGTATACATGATTGAATTGCAATTGGAGGTACTGAGAAAATATTCATAAACGATATACTATTAATTAACTAATTAATCATTAAAGGTGAAATTTTGCATCATATAATTAGGAGTGAATAACTTAACAATTACTCAATTATAATAAATTATTCATCAAAATCACTTATGTTTATTTTTATTAATAACAGAAATAAGTGTTACAAAACTACACTTTAATTAGAAGAGGGTTTATGTAATTATATCCTCTCTTTTTCTTTGGCTAGGAAAACTAGTCTAAATTTGTGGAAAAGTTAATTTAACTTGAATGACTTTATTATCATAAAATAGATATAAATCATAACTGACTTTAAAGGATAATTGCTATAATTAGGTGTCGTATAAGTTATTCACTCTAAAAAGTCAAAATTATAAATTTTCCATAGTATTGCATAACCTTAAATTGTGTTGGTAAGACATAGTAGAAATAATATACACCAACGGAAAATCTAGTTAGGTAAGTATGTTATATGTTTTCAGCTCAATTATATAACTTTAGAACAAATAAAACTCTTCATAACTTAAGGAAGATTTCTCTACTTAGAGACTATAATTGCATAAGGGTAATTCAGTAATTTAACTTTTAACCGAAAGTTTCCACGTTTTGGAATAATGAATTGGCAGGTTCCTTATAAGCTTTAATAATGTGGGCATGAGCAATTGTATCAACTATCAACCTTCAAATCCCAAACCCAAAGGCTCAAACAAGCTTTCACAGCCATGGACAATGCAAAGCTCTTGTTCTATGGACTGGACAACATCTAAGAAATGAATGTGTTAATTTTGTAACATAATTGTTGGAATGAACCAGTAAAGCTTCTATAATAAAGAAATCACGCTCGATGACTTTGAAAATGGGTGATTTTTTATTTTTGACTTCCGCTTGTCTCATGTACTAACATTCAAGGTCAAGAGTGTTGTAATTGAACAAAACTTGTTAAACTTGAAGTTTTGCGCAGAGCCAAAAGTCAAAACATTTATTTCCATAGGTATATCACCCTCTCTGGACCAACCCTTTTTCAGAATATCCCAATTGCCATTGCAGTTAGGGATGGCAATGGGACGGGGCGGATGCCGAGTAGAGTGGGTTTAAGGCTATTTGGTGTGGTGTGAGCTTAAGATTGTGCAGGGTGGGTGGGATGCAGAACGGGTTGAAGTGATTTTTTAAAAAAACTAATGTGGAGTGGGGTGGGTTATGGATATATGTGATTGTATGTGGATTCAAACTTTATTTTAACCTTTTACAAGTTATAAGAGTGATAGAACATTATTTATTAAGATAATTTCTTTAAAGTTAATAAAATATTCAAGATAGTAAATGAAAATTGTTCGATAAAAAATAATACAATTTCTTACATGTTTTCCAATTGACTTCTAAAAAATATTTTTTTAAGTCACTATCCTAATAATTTAATACAACATAATGAAAAAATGAATTTTATTTTTAATATCAAACTTAACTAGAAAAAGAGAATATTAAAAAATTTATGCAGCAGGGCAGTTGAAAATGAAAAAAAGTTATTATGCAAGACGAGGCGGATTAAAAATTTTGCGGATTAAGCTCAACCCGCCCCACTGCCCCATTGCAGCCCAAATTGATTCAGGTTTGTTCCAAACCTATTTTTGCGCCCCTGCTCGGAAACAGGACTGAGCCTCATCTATAGAAAGGCACATTAGTTTACAAATTTTTTGCCCATAAGTAGATTTAAAATAATTTTACAAAGATTCAAATAAGGGAGGTACATAAAATATTGTAAATCAAATTTGAGGGGAGGTCTTTGGAATTATACCTTAAAACACTCATCTCTTAAAAAGCATCAAAGTCTAACCAGCTTCTGTGACGAGTATTTGTAATGCAAACTTATACTCAAAAGAATCCATTTTTTTACTGATGTCATTGGCATCAAGAAAAGACATTAGTTTGCTACCTAGATTTTCCTCAGGTGTCTCCTGCAAATTGAAAGGGGAATATGCTACACTGACATTCCATGGAAAACCACATCTCAACTATTTGATTGGTAGCCAAAGCCATCGAGATGATATCAAAATTTACAACAATCATGACACCTCCACGTTCAATTTATGCCAGCAAAGATCCAACACGAACAAGTCAATGGACTAGGAAAGTCGTGAGATCTTACTTTTGCTAACCCGGGTCAATTTTAACCCAACTTGGATTAGTCACTTTGGACTTGTGATTGCAAGTTTCTCCTGAAAAAATCAGACAACTTGGAAGTGGCAGCACGTCCTCTCTCCAAACAGCGTATGTAGTCATCAACTGAATACAGGAAACATCTCAAGTCATAACAGTCGATCTAAGCACTCTTACGGAACAAAAGCCAACATGAACTCCACTAAAGTGGACGACAACTTTTTCTGTCAGTTCATCAAAAATGATGTCCAATAGCTTACAGAGAAAATAGCTACCAACTGTAGGCCAAAGGTTAAAAAGGTCCCACTTTCTCATTCTTAATCTAACTATCTTCTTATGTTGAAAAAATCAAAAAGTGACGAGGCTCCAAAATGTATATATAACATTGAATGTGATTGGTTTTAACTCTTATCCAGATATCATGCAATGTGAAAATGGAGGGTCAGATGGCAGGGAGGGCAACAAATACAAGAGGGGGTTAAGGGGAAGCAACATACATCTACTAAATTCAAATTTAGCAGTAGATCTTATGTTGTTTTTCAGTTTCATAAGCAGGTTAAAACAAACTTTACAGAATTAATTCCACATATTTGACTCTACAATCAAACTACAACACAACTTTTTAAAAAGTAAACTACAACTACAGACTGCAAATGTTGTATGAGAAGTAAACTACAACTACAGACTGCAAATGTTGTAACTACTTAATTCACAAAATTAAGAGCAATTGTGAATCATCATGCTGAAGGTATTGCTCCATATGCACTACATGTATTACAGTGACCAACTAAAATGCATCTCTTGTAAAGAGATTAATCGTAAAGATACCAGACAAATAGCTATCCACTAGCAACAAGAGGAATCAACAAACTGTTGACTAACCTCTCAGAACCACAAGCTCCAACCAGAAACCAAAATTTCATAACCAGGCAGAATAACAAAGAACTTTGAGGTAATGAAGCTCCCACCATACATAATAAAAGCATAGTGCTATCTCAAAAGCATAGACTGCTGATTTTGGGGAATACAAAACCAGCAGTTCCATACCAGTACAACTTTGATGATACAACAATCTTAGCAGTAAAAAGAACTTCTACAGATAATCATAAATGACATTAGGAATGTAAGTGCATAGATTCGGATCTTACCCGACATTACACCGTGCGTAGAAGATGTTATAAGCCCGTGTTCCATGGGTTCACCTCTCACTTTCAATGCTTCTTCAGGAAGCACAGATAATGTCGAGTTCGGGAAAACTAGATATACAAACGCCTTCATTCTCTGTTATCATCACGTAAGCAAATTATTCAACAGTATAGTTGCATGAGTGTGAGCTAGTTAAGAATGCTAAAAAAAGCTTACAAATTACATAAAAGACTAAATGGAAAAAACCTGTTCTTCGAGCTTGCTAGGGTCCAGTAGAATATGTCCACTCTCTGTTAGACAACAACATATTGCAACTACAGAAAACAATAAGCCTCGATCATTTCATCTTTCCTCATATTGATACATTAAGTAAATTATCAAATAATGATGCTTAATCGCAAAATTGCAGATGGAAGATTAATACCAGCAAGGTGCTTCAAAGGAATTCCAGCATCCACAAGGGCAGCACATAATGCATTTATGGCACATGGAAGAAGCTAGGAAAAATGCAGTCAAGGAAGTTTCTTGACTAACGAGCAAATCAAGGTTGAAGAATGATCTAACTTCAGTAATTTGCACATGATAGACGAGATAGAGGTGGTTCCCTTTAAAAAAGATAGGTCATTTTGCTGAGTTTCTTCCAAACGGCTTTATCATGGTCACATAATATTGTCCTAATTGGATATTAGTTCCTGAAAATTCAACATTCTAGATATTACAAAAGTCAAAATGTGACTGTAAAAAGAGTTACGCCTTCTGGCAGATAGGTATACTCTGTCTTCTCACTACCCCTACTCTCGATCACCTTACAGAGTATCACCAAACTATGTTAATTTGTCCCACATTTATTGTGGAATGTGCATTTGGTCTCTTTATATGGACTTGAGCAATCATCACCTCATGAGATAGCTTTTGAGGTTGAGCTAGTCTCAACGTCCATTTCTTTAACGCGGTATCAAAGTCAAACTCATCCTAGTTCTAGGTTAACCAAATGTTGGGCCCCCATAAAATGATGTCCACGCTCCTGTTGGCAGGACCGGGCTTGTGGAAGGAATGATCCCTTAAAACATTTGACTCTTAAAAAACATCAAATCTAACCAGTTTCTGAGACAGAGTATTAAATGAAGCTGTAATGCAAACTAATACTCAATCCATTTTTTGTAAGTAATCATCTGGGATTAAAAAATTGGTATGCTCATTCACGTATAATTTGATGGTTTGATCGTTTATTCAAATTGATGAGAGCTCTCTTCCCGTTATCCCTGAGCACTCTCAGATATCAGGGTGTAAATCTTCTAAATTGTAGCAACAGAAAGAGTTCAATAACTAAGGATACAGCTCCATCATCGTTGACAACCTGCATCAAAACTTAACTACTTAAGTTTGATTGGAGCTATCATTATGATTAAGCAAATAGAATATACAATTAGCAATTAGCAAAAAAAAAAACTAACAAAATCATAATAATGCATAGAAGCATGAGTTTTCTGATATCATGAGTTTCAGATGACACATAACCAACCAACAAAGATGTCAGAACCTAGTTCAATCAACACAACTGTCTTATATGGGTATAAATGTAATGTTCATCAATGCCTACACTGCACTCCAATATCTTAGAATACTGATGGGAATACTTTTTAGCCCCAACAAAAGTGGCTAGAACGTGCACTTCAGCTTTCATGCTTAATTGAGTAAATGACGAAACAAAGTGAAAAGACAGAAATAAACAAGAAACAAAATTCATAACATCTATGTAGCCCAATTGTCTTTAATCCCTCAAAGGTGAAACAGAGGGACATTTAAAAGCTCTACTCCAGACTTGGGCTATAACTTATAAGTGACTGCAACATAATCATTATTCATTGCCAATCTAGGTGATTATGTCTTCATCATTAAGTACTATATCCTCTTATATGATGCTCTTTGAATCACAGATTACAGCCTACTATGCTTTGAGTTAATGGTATGATGTTGGTCCCTTGTAAAGAAGGGATATCATATGCCCGTTTCTCAACATTTTGTCCTACTGCTTCTCTCTTCATATTTTCCTATTACTGTCTTCTCTTTGGATAGTTTTAACTGCTACAATGAACATCTTACTACTTTGCATTCCATTCTGCTCTGAAATATCTAATTCACTACAGGTACTTTCATCATCTTCTTAAGATTGTTACAGTTAGTAAAAGAAGACCATCAACATGGAATGTTGCTCCTCTAGCTCTTATGTGAGTAGTTTGGAAGGAGAAAAATAGAAAGGTAGAACAAGATTTTGTTTATTTGAGGAATATCATGATACCTCTAGTTTCCTTTTGGCGCACCTTTGAGTTTCTGGTTTGTATATAGGTAACTTTTGTCAAGAACCATGTCTTATTGTAGGGTCTCTACTTTTTGGTATATTGCTTGTAGACAGGGATTTCCCCAATAACAAAGAGATAATTTACCTAATAAAAAAAATGTCCAAAATTTCACTACTTCCCTAGTAAGTTTACTGCCTTCCGACTTCCTTCAAGAACTAGTCTTCTAAACATGTAAGAGCTGTAAGTTGTGAGTGTTAATTACTTTCCTTCAAGAACAAACTCAAGTTCTCCATCCAGACTACAGCTATAGTACAAAGCTAACAACTCGTCCACCAACAGAATGAAGACCTAAACCCCATATATACAACAAGAACGACAGCTCTCCTCAATCCCTAGCTAGTTGGAGTTGGCTACATGAATACTCACTATTCATCTTGCTCCATTTGAACCACTTCCATTCCAGTGTTTAATATTTTAGGCTGTCTTACACTTGAAGTTCTTTACAATTCTACTGACATACAAATCTCTAACAGATAAAATAGTTTGAATTGCAGCAGGTAAGGTCAACAAATGCCTGCCTATTGAATGAAGTTACTCTTTACTTATTATTTATAGACTGTCTCACCTGAATGATAATTGACGTGGTGGTATTTGGATGAACATTCAAAACACAAATGCTTTGTACAGTCTTCTTCAAAATCATCTCATACTCCTTCTCCGCTTTACCTAAACATAAATTAGATTTTGAATTACAAAAGATCATGCCTCATTCACACATATAATGTAGCAACACCAAACAATTTGTTGAATGAAAATATCAAACAATGCAATTCGCCTATTGATCAATTAGTAACAAAAAGTGTATGACAAGGCCCATCACTGCGTTTAAGGAAACTAACCAATCTGCCCCGTTTTTGGCTTCCAAATGACTTCAAAACATGCCTTTTCTGGATTCTCGTTCTTGTTTGTTCCAGCCTTTGGTCCATAAACAGCAGCAAGAACTTTTGTCTCCCCTGTACAAGTATAAACCCATCTAAAATTCTCCAACTTTATATGAAAACGACTAAAATCAACAGCCTGAATTACCGAAATTTTATCATTTAAATACCTTGAGACCAACTTGCAGAGCCATGAGCGCGATTAAGAACATTACGAGTGCAACTCAATGGTCTCAATTGATTCGCTGTTCGCCCATCTTTTCTATCAATGTCCATAGCTCCACAAGTTCAACAACTCTTTAGGATTTTATGAAGAGAAGGGGTTTAGACTAGGGTTTATGAAGCAAAGGGAGAAAAAGGAAAGTGGAAATTAGAGAAAATAATCAAATAAATCATTAATGGGTTAAGACCATCAAAATACCCTTTTATTTTCGTTTATTAATTAAAAATTTTTGTCCAATGTTAAACTATTAGATCAAATATATTTATGTCGTTGTAAAAATATAAATGAAATATCCCAAATCAAACAAAAATGTACTGAATTTCCCCTAAAATAACTCACTCCCTAGACTCACTAACAAAAATGTTCTTGTTAGTTGCTACCTTTTTATTTTTGTTTCTTTGTTCAGTTTCATCAAGCATCAAGTTTCAGATTTTTTTAGTAAATTTTTATTTGTTTGTGGTTAAAAATTGTTTTCAATATTTTTATCATTTAAATATCCTGAGACCAACTTGCAGACCAATTGAGTATTATTTTGCAGTCATGGGTTAGAGAATTAGTGGGAGCATGTTAGAATATTTTTAAACTTTAAGATGCATTATCTTTTGCAATTGTAATTTCATGTATTACTTTTAATTAGTAAGCAAGATTAATTTGTCAAAGTATATTTTTGTTTTCTTCTGGACAAATTATTTGGTTTATTATCCTTATTATTCTCTATATAATCATAAAAAAATGGAGATTCATTTTAGAATTAATAATTTATGTATTATTATTCTTGATTCTTGTACATATGATTGAAATTAGCTGGACGAAAATTAATGAATTTTGAGCTGCATTGTAGGTTGGTTATTCTCTATTTTTTGAGGTGCTTAAGAAGTAAAGTTTTTGTTATTTTTTTTTACTATTTAAGTTTCGTCAAAATGATGATATGAGTAGGAGGACTTATGATTAAATGTAGTTTTCTCTTTACGAGATAAAATAATTTGATATGCCTAATATAATTATAACTCTTTCTTTGTTGAAATGACACAGTTAATATTATTTGTTTGTGCTCGTGAAGATATGAATCATGAATTCTTTTTTAAAAAAAATTATTTCATTCATTCTCTTTAGGGAATTTGATTTATGTTATATTGATAACACTCTTCAAAGTTCTTATTTATTCAGGTAAATAATATCTCTCTCTTTTGTTGGTTTTATTGTATTTGCGGGTCGGAATATTTTTTAAAATAGAAGTATGAAAGGAGCCAATGGATACGGACATGCTACTTAAGAAAGTATGTACATATACTCCTGTAATCTTATAGATCAATTTTTAATAACCACGGTGATAGAATATGAGAATATAAAGTTAATTTTGTATTTTGAAAATATAATTGATTTCGTAAAAGAAAAATTGTTTATTGTTATGTAAAATTGCAGTCTTCAATTTTTTCATTTTTTGTTGAAGTTCTTAAGTTATTTTAAATTTTCAAAAATCGTTACTACATAATGTACTATATTGAATATGAACTCTTCGAACTTATTATTTGAAAAATATAGAAAAATTAAATTAGGAGAAAAATAATTTAGTAAAGTTGTTGGTGTCTTTTAACTTTCTTTACCAAGAGAGTAATTGTTATTCTTATGTGGACCTTAATTCACCATTTAGTTCCAAGGAATACATATTTAGTGTCGTATTAAATCTTTCTTTGTTAAAACATGACATTTTGATTTAAAACATGACATTGAAGATTTCAAAAATAAAAGAGATAAGTGTCAAAAATACACCTAAACTATCTCTTTTTTTTTAGTTACATACATAAACTATTGAGAATGTGAGTTTCATATCTAAACTATCACTTATTAGTTTGAGAAACACATCCCTTTATTTTATAACACTTTCATCATGGTGTGTGTTAACTCTCTCTTTTATTTAAAAAAAATGTCATATCACACTCCGCATGGACAAAACATTTCATCTTGATAAAAAATAAATAAATTATTAGTATTAGTTAAAAATAAAGATTAAAAAATTATTATCCCAAAACAATATTTTTTTATAAAATAAAATGTAAAATATTTTTCTTACCCCACTCCATCACTTTCTCTCACCGTACCCCCCGCCCCTATTTTTTAGTTTTTTTTTAAAATTTCTTTTATAAAAGTATTTAATTATTTTTTACTTTATCTCTCTGGGGGGG
>JAJONR010014248.1:0-25958 GCA_029582245.1 Solanum etuberosum
CCCCCCCCCCCCCCCCCCCCCGGGTCGGGGTAGATGCAAGGGGAGCATAATACCCAATTTTGTTGCCGGTATGTCTACGTGCCTGTTCAATTATTTTAATTTGAATTTCAGGCACATATGACTGAAGTTCGGTTTAACCATTTGGAATTTTAAACGTTGTCTTAAGCCATGATGTTTGAAGTTGTCCTGAGGTTGGTAGATGTGCAAAAGAAAGAAGATGTAAAAAAATTAGTAGAGATCAAATAGCGATGTCAAAAAAAAAGAGCTCTTTCTTGGACAATTGTAGCTTTCACCAAAGCAATGTGTAATTTCATATTCTAGATTTGCTTGTTTGAGAAGAAGAAAAATAATCCCAAAATGGTTCTTTACTCAAATTTGTCCCTAATGTATATTATGCGTAGTCCTTCTACTTCAAGTATGCAAAATTGGTTAACTTTTAGCCAATGGTTTCTATCTACGATTTACAGAACCCACTTGCTCAGTCAATCAGGATTATACCCCATCTTTACCCCAAAAAAATGATTTTATTCCCAAATTATAATATGCCAAAATAGGGGGTCATTTGCACTTTTGCTTCTATTCTGTGTTGGTTTTAATTTTTGTCCCTCGTATCATAATAACCCACAAGCAACACCCGGCATGACTACGGTTTCTAAAGAACTTATGACCCACTAGACGTAAGTCCAATTGCTAAACGTAAAAATTAAAGATCAACCACTCATTTGAGGAACAAAACGTGTATTTTATGCAAAATATGCCCTCCATGAGAGATGAAGAACCCTTTCACAATCAAACTTTTAGAATTCCACTTGCTTTTTAGTAGTTATCTCGAAGTCCCATTTTCTCAGTCCAAGATTTCCAGAGGAAGACAAAATTTCAGATCAGTGTTGATGTTAGATGACATATATATGAGCAAATCGTTCTACTTATCTAAAGCCTTCCACCAATATACCTTTCCTTAAGGTTCTGCAGAGCCTCCCTTAAAGAATCTTCATCCTGATCAGAATATTTCAAGCACATCAGCCGTTGAGCTACACGGTAAGTCAATTGAACGTCCTCATACTGTCTGCAATTCACCTCCATTCTCTTCATTTCCTATACGAATACGGAAAAAGAAAGATAATCCGATCAAACATAACATGGATGTGTAATTCTACTTTTCTCAAAGCTCGGCAAATGGAAAACATGGATGTGTAATTCTACTTTTCTCAAAGCTCGGCAAATGGAAACACAAAGTGCAGTGACAAAATGCAAATGCATCTGATTTCCCGTGCTCAGAGGCGACCTACGTGGAAGGATGAGTGCACATGCACCCGTTAACTTCGAAAAAGATTATGTATATATACCTAAAAAAGGGTCATATATTTTGTTTGGCACCCTGAAACATAAAAGCCAATTTGGTGCACTCGTCTGGCGGGCATTATAGTCCTTCTGTGCGAGCGTTATAACCTGTGTTTGAATCTTGGAATCTTGATGTGTCTTCAAGTGAGGTTCAGGACCATCAAACCACAGTGACTTGTGTTCATTTGTCTCATTTAATTTATATTTTTCCACTACATTGGGTTTTATGTGTGTAAATATTTTCAGACAAAGCAGTGTCGGTGTCACTTGACACCGCTTCGACTAACATGCATCCCCACCTCTGCTCGTGGTCAGAAATACTTAAGGCATGTAGATGAGATTCGCCTACGTTTCAGAATGTGTAGACAGTCCCAAACTCAGGATAAAGAGTAGGATTATGATATGTTGACGGCCAAATATAAAATATAGTCTAAGACTACATACGATGCAAGGACGTGAAGTTACTATGATGTACCCAAGGGTGTGTCAAATGATCAATAAAGTGAATTAATAATCATGAAGTTTCAGGTTCAAATTCTGTTTTTCCTGTTTGGAAGAGAACAGGGCGTGGAACTCGCAATGGTAAAATGAACTACAGAATCTTTCAACACAATGGCAATTCCCAAACAAGACATTCTTTGTGGAAGTGAAACAAGTTACCTTCTCTGTGATCCTAGATGTGATTCTTTTGGCAGTTTCCACCACTGAACTTGGTAATCCAGCTACCCCTGCTAACATGAGGCCGTAATGTGGCACATGACATGATCCATCCTTCAGTTGAAACTAAGTAGAGAACACAAGAGGAAATGAATACGCAGGTATAAATTATCTATAAATAATTGAATAATTCAGAGATATACCTTGAAGTCCATACGGTTATTCCTCACATCAACATCAAAATGAAGAATTTTTACATTTGAATACATGGTGGATAGCGCTGATAAATTTTCCATATGAGTAGCAAATATTGAGTACCTACAAACAGATTAAATAGAATCAAAGAGAAGAAATTGGACGTATTGGGTTGAATTATGAAACTTGGCTGTATGTATTAAATTCTGCGACAAAATAATATGCATCCAACAGCAAGAGAGACAATTCTTTATGAAAACCTAAAGAACATGTAGCTATTTTCTTTATTTCTTATAACCGTGGTGTCTGGGCCAGCTTGCGCCTCCCACCAGCAACAACAATAGGTAACTCTATCCACCAAAGTTTGAACAGAAGTGCTTTTGTCTCTGCTGGAATTTGAACATGAGATCTCATGGTTCTCAACCCACTTCATTGACCACTATATCACACCCTTGGGTCCAAAGAACGTGTAGCTATTGAAAACTTAAAAGAGTGACAATGTACAATATAATAAGCTCACTGGGTAGAAAAATTATCTGGACAGCAGAAATGCATCTATATTTATATAGAATTTGACATTATTATTTGGGTCGCATGTCTAAGAATCTAGAAGAGTTGATTAATCACAAAATTTAATGCTTCAAACACCTCCTAGTAGTTCTCTGACATTTTTCTAAGCAGAACTATGATTCTAAAGTTTAATTCTGAGATATAATGACATCTAGGAAGTTACAAGATGAAGAATTTTATCAGCCTTCTGAACAAAAATGAAGAAATCTTTTAAAGATAATATCTTGCTTCTCTATAATGAACTTCAAACTAGTGATTCTATAAGAGGCTCAGTAAACAATCGTATGTATGTCTGCAGATGAATGTTAATGCCTTTCTTCTTACAAGAAATTGTAGATGATATCACAAAATTCACTCCCTATTTCAAGATCCAGCACCGTATTTATTATTCAACCCCGATATTCAAATATCAGATAAGAATAATTTCAAGCCTGACGTTCCCCTTGGTATGGTTTTTGTAGGTTCACTAGCAATCTTGATTGGTTTCTAAATTCTTTGCTCCTTATTTGAATCCTGCTTTTAAGAAGCCCTAGAATTGGAAGTCATATCTTTTATAGCATCCAGGTAAAAGCAGAGTTTTAGCAGTTTGCAAGTACCAAATATTCCTTCAACTTATCAAGTGAAAAATTAAAGCCTAAATTTCAAACTTTGCTGCAGTCCATACAATGTAAAATATAAGCTACCTAATTATAGGCTTTGTTATGAAATACAGTACATGTTTGGGCTAGTAAATATTTAAGCATATGGCATTTAAGATTGAAATACAAAGAGAGCTTTGAGATTACGCTTTAAGTGCCAATAGATGCTCACAACAGCTCCACGCGATTGCGAATCCATCAGAGGATGAAGTTGCCCTCCCCAATTCATCCATAACAATCAGACTTCTGTGTGCAGCAAAGGAAGAACAAAATTTTAAACTTTAGACAGACAAATCCTCATGCTAAGTCAGTGGAAGCATTTTGTGTAACAATCTACCTATGGGACACGTTTTGCATGATAAAAGCCGTCTCCTTCATCTCTGTCATAAACTGCACAGACCACAGTTACATGAAATATGGGTGATTTCTATATTGGCCATCTCTGTGACAGGATGATTCGAATATAAAGAGAACATTTGCAAAATGAAGACGTCAAACTTCAGTAGAAATTTGGCAAAACTAATGTTAAGCTTTTTCACAAGTAAAACTAACTATTGCATAAATACAGGAACAAAATCAATGCTCTTCTAAAATATAGAACTTCCATGCAAGAATATACCATTCACAAGTAGATGATTATACCGTGCTAGAGTTTGATTCGAGACTGTCCATTGTTCCCATCCTTGTAAAAATACGATCGACCACCCTCAAAGTGGCAAATCGAGCAGGAATATAGCAACCAATTTGAGCAAGGATGACCATTAAACAAACTTGCTGAAGATAAGTACTTTTTCCGCTCCTACAACGAACAACATGCAGGAGTTATCAGGTAGAAAAATGGCACAACAAACCCATGTGAGGCAGAAAGAGCTTATCTAAGATGCATGGGAGGGATGAGAGAGGTAAGTCAAGAGGTGTTGAAGTCCCCATCATCCATTATTTTTCTTTGCTCAGTGCTTCAATTAAAAGACGGAAAAAAACTTATGCTGTAACTTCCCGTTAAATATATGTCCAGGGATAAAATCTTAATCGGGAGAAGAAGGTTCTCATTTGTTCCCTTCCCTCAATGTCCAAAATTTTGAAGAGATCGACATGATGTGAAAGGGGATATGGTGTCACTCATACTGGATGCCGTGATACTCCCAAGAAGAACAAACCAACACAGACAGTTAAATTTTATTTAGGAATATAATAAGGTTCCTTACATGTTTGGGCCCATTACAATAGCCATATTTGATGCTTCAGAAAGAAAGATGCCATTTGGCTGCAAAAGAGAATTCAATACCACTTCCAAATTCAGAAATTTCTAGTATCAAAGTAGAGAAAGGCCATTAACTTGCTATGTCAAGAGCAACTTCAAACTTCTTCTAAGATCATTAGAAGAAAACAACATACAATGAAATCATTGTGTATGCTTTCCAGAATGGGGTGCCGTCCAGAATCAATTGCCAATGGGCCATCACCTACGAGGGGAGAAAAATTTAACCACTCAACTTTTCTCATAATCTTGGCATCAAGTAAGTATTGAGAGTTATGACTAAATACTCACATGTAAAACGAGCTCTAGTATATCTATCAACTGGTTTTGTTGATATAGTGTGAGCAAATGAATTTACCATCATGTCTAAAAGGCACAACACTTCTGAAAGAACAGTAAGCACAGAGACATCCTCTCGTATTGCATCCATTAATGCTGCATGTTAGCATGAAAGGGAAAAAATTCTAAGTACGGATAGTTCTCAAATAACAATAGGGTAAACAGAATGAAGAGTATGCCACTTGCTGAATATATTATATGCAAATACAGGTTAACAGATGCATCTTTCATGTGTTAAGCAGAATTGTCAGAGACATACAAAAACCAATATTAATACAGAAGTAATAAGCAGAAGATGGTGAGTTATCTTCCAAGTACAGATTGGAAGAAAACGTTAACATCCCATCTCATTCAGAAAACTCCTTATCCTTCTAATCAGCATGTCGCTACTAGTAGTTAAGTAATGTTACTCTTGCTAAGCAACCAGCTATATTATAAAGGCTATAAGCCCTGTCTGGAGCTATGCTTAGAATCATTAAGATGCAGGGAAACTACTACACAGATCTCTACCAGCGATCAGGACAGGCAAAAAGATATAAAATATTATTGGATGCTTTTACTTATCAAAACATATATATTGGAAGATTTTATCAAAGATTTTGACCTCTGTTGACATATGCAAAAGCTCTCGTTTAAAAGCCAGTGGACTTGCAAAGTGAATGGCAAAGCACTCCCTTGCCCCACCCATAAGCTACATGTATACAGTGATTTTGCAATATTCTCTCATCGCAATCAACTCTGATAGACCATCCACGCATATATCTTATAGGGGTTTGATGCAGAATGCAAGACGAAGAAGATAGGAAGATTTCAAAAGATCATTCTTTCTATTTAACCAAAGCTCTAAAGATGTCATAATGATTTTTTTTCTTTCTACATTTAGGTTTTAACTAAAGCTGATCCGCTGACGAATTTAGGATTACATCATCATATTCTTGAGTCAAGGTTATTATAGTAACAAGGTATTTGTATTGAGTTCGTAGGAAATAAATATACCCTACAATTCTTTGCATCGTTTCAGCAATAAAACAACTAAGAATCAGCCCCACATTTTCCACTCTTATAATATGTTTATGTTCCTGATCCACTAAATTTTCCTCAATCAACTTTGCCCTCTGACATGACTAAAACCACAAAACTTTAGAATAAAAATAGTCCCGATAGTTTCATTAGTTCAAAGTTCAAACACCAAAAAAAGTTTGCTGAAATAAGATGAAAAACTATAATATGTTTTAGAACATTTCTTCTTGCCCCTTGGAAGCACCCAAAGAAAATAATCTAAGCTTTATGAAGCAAATGCCTTAGTTATGAAGTCACCGCTAATTTTGTCATTCTGCGTGGACAAGCATTTGATTAGGTAGACAAGAGATCCAATAGCAGTAGTAGAAAAAGATGTGCATTGCACCCATCAATTTACCTTCAAGACAAAGTGCAGTCCTCAACCAGCATTCTTTAGCTGCAGACTTGTTCCTCACATTCAACTGTGAATGAAGAAAAAACACCACATCTATGAGCAAAGAGAAGGATAACCACCTGAATATTTGCACTTACTCTCTAGTTACTTTGATTGTCTGGAACTTTTCAGAAGCATTTTACACCACATGAAAGAAAACCAATTTATGTATTTCATGAGTGTAACTCATTCTCCATTACAGTTGTCACCGTCCTTGCTTAAGCCTTAACACTACATTCACCAATCTATATAACTATTACCAAGCAGTGTGTCCTGACCTACCTTTCGCTATTATTGCAAATTGAAAGCATTTTACACCAATCCAGTAAATGGATTTCCTCATAAAGATTATCAAGAGGAATATATTATGGAATATGTTTTGCGTCCAACCAAATGGAGCCTATAGTGGATGTCCAGTAATACTCACTGAAGCAAGTTCAAGACTCGAGCAATGGACATTGTTTCCATGTTTCACGACCTGATTATGTGAAACTTGTTAGAGGAAACGAAGCAGGATGCATAAGGACAGTTTAACTTATATCATAGCATAACAACCTGGATGAACTTGCTGGGCAGTTTTCCTTGTATGTCCTTCTGTGGAATGCTAAAGTAAAACCCTTGCCTATTATTGAATGGGATCTTCAAGTTCGGCAGTTTGAAATCTTGACGATACTTATTTGCGAGACTGTGTATAGCTATGAATTCAGTGTGTTAGAAACTAAGACAATGCACTTAAAAGAAATTAAATCATTAACAGAAAACTTCCAATCCACTTCCTTCACTCGTCTCTGTTGCATACCTAATTTCGCAAAGCCCCGAAATTTCCACTCAATTCCAAAAAAGAATAAATTAAATCATGTAATATAGTAGAAAAACCTTCGCTGGTGTCACAGAATGACCGCCGAGCCATATCAAGAAGCCCATCTGCTCCAGCCTTAACAGCAAAACACTGCTGTGTCCGTGCAACAAAAGGAACTCTTGTATGAAGGACATCTTCATCAATCACCTCTCCAATTCTGAGAAAGTAAATGTTGCATGGATAAAATAAATATATGAACTGCTGAATGAACATAATAACACAGTTATTGTCATCTAGGAATGATCATATAATAATTAGAAAACTAAATGTATAATAGAAAGAAATCACCACTCATCAGTAATTTGCCACATCATAGCATCTTAAACCTTTAGCGATCAACTTTATTTTACTCTTACTTCGTTTAATTGAGAGAAACTAATTTTCAAACTAACAAAAACAGTATCCATCGAATATCCTAAATCATCATACTAGAACTGTGTGGCAGCTAAAAAGATTGAGTAGGCACAGGATTAATTAGCTCATGGACGTTAGACAAAATTGAGGAACAGGAATCCTCTCTTTCGGCAGAACAAGAACCGAAAAAGAAGAAGGTCCTTCTAGAGGGGATTGAGGTGGAGAAGATTCAACATATATTAACAACGAAGAAAAGGAACTGTCTGAATTCTAAAGAGGGCTCTCTCCGACGAGGAAATTGGGGGAAAGCATCATATATCTAGGCAAATTTGAACATTACCTTTTCCTTATTGAAGTATATTTTTCATTCTCACATATGGTTTTGTACACATTTCCAAGCAGACAACTCTTGGCTTCTTTAAGAACCTGAATCACGAGCTAGTTATTGTACCAGATAAGATCCAGAAAAATGTAAACCCCTGAACCCAACAATGGTGCTGCACCTTGGAGAGTAACGGTAAAGCATCAAGAGCTGTTTTGAGAAGAATAATGCTGGATATCATTATCTGGCTCCTTCTTCCATTATCCGAAGCCAAGACTTCATTAGTAACTCTCTTTGGCTTGAAGCAGAAGTGACAAAGGACCCTATCTAGATGGAGAAGCATCCATCAACTTTCTGAAATGGGAACAAACTATATAGAATACGAGTGAGAACCCACCTCCTTCCTTACATGGTTACCTGTTTCTTTCGGAAACTTACGAAGGGCCTGAGACAAACCAAAGAATAGCTGTTCATTGCTCATCAACTCATCCTGGAGATCAATTGGCGGAAAGTGTCAAACTTGTAACTCGTTTAAAGTATGAAATTTCAATAAAGGATACACCGGAAAAAAAAAGATGAATTAAGTAGTGAGCTGAATTTCAATATTGCGAAGATGAAAACCCTGCCTTTTGTCCAACTTGATATGCACTCTGGCTGGTTGGGGGTGGGTGGGTGGGGTGTAAACGAGTGATATCAGGGCCTCACAGAAAAAGTAATAATGCTTTCAAAAGCTGTAAAGCATGATAATTGTCAAAAAACGGTAAAGAAACAGTTTTAACACTTGCTTGAAGATAGTATATATTTAAAGGTTTCGGCTAGGTCAAATTATATCCTGAAAAGCACAACATAAAACTACAAGATCATAACTCTCAGAAAACAGCTGCAGGCTTGTTTAAATTTTATTGCACTAAAACCAATCAAGTAATGACCAATGTAATTGCATAATCTGGCAGCTATAGTCAAACAGCACATCCCTGATCCCTCAGTGTTAAAAACTTCTATTTTCTGCTAGTAGTCAATAAAACCTCAATCTCCTCCTTCCTGTTTCGATCCTTCTTCTTCTTTTTCACCCAAAGCAACACCAGCATATTATTAAATAAAGCCTTTTTTCAGAGAAGGCTTCTTCTCAATAAAATAATTCTTCTAGAGGAGATATAACGAGCAATAACTATGCCTCAATTCCTAACAAGTTGGGGTCAGCTATATGAATCTTCACTATTCCATTGAAGTTCAACTCATGTCATCATCCTGGAGGAGATATAACCACAATAGATAAATTCTTAAAGCAGAAAATTACTAGACAAAAGTACCATGTAAAACATGAAATTTTTCAGGAAGGATGGTGGCAAATTCTGATTCCATAACAACAGAGCATGTTATATATTCTTCTGTTGCATGTGATACACTGAAAACATACCAGGCAATCGAGTCGAGTGTTAATTGTCTCTATGTCTTTCAGAGGCTGCAAAAGATTTGCCCTCAGAAGTCTAGTCCTGCAGTGGAGTATAATCAAGCGAATTCAGCATTATGCTGCAGGTGCACAACATACTGAAAAGACAGATTACGGAGCTTTCCATCCTGAGCAGAACATTGTCATAAGAACTATGAAGTTGGCTCAAGTGTGAGGGCTTTGTATGTACATGTGTCATACTTTTAGTCACAAAATAGCAAGAGGAATTATTAAGCACATATCTGACTTCTCTTTATATACAATTTGGTGCTATAGAAGGCGAAATTATTTCCATACCCTCCAATAGTTCGAGTCAAAGATATAATACCAGCTAATCAATGAATTATTTCCATACCCTCCAATAGTTCGAGTTGTTTTAAGCATGTGGAATAAACTTCTCTTTTTGTTGTTTGTTCCCAGAAGAGAAGAGTGCATAGGCTCAATTATCTCCAAGTTCTGAACACTGCCATCAAAGACGAAGTATAAAATTTACAGCATCTACATAATTGTACAGTAAATTCTAAACACATTCCTTTAGGATATTCTGTAACTATTTTGCTGATGTTGTTAGCTGAAATGAAACTCAGTAGCCACTACAACTAGTAAGTGATAGATGCAAGTTGATATGCAACTGTCACTAGTTTGGTACGAGGAGGCTACCTGGTGGAATCAATGTTCATGTGGTCAAAAGATCCATTAAAAGTAACCTGTGGAAGAGAAGATGACTTTGAATCCCAAATACTACTTTTAATTACTCAAGATACATGAAATTCTTAGATGTGCTTATCCACCAAGTGGCACATTAATGTTATATGTATTTTTAACATTTCTGTTTCTTGATCACGTAATGAGAAATCTCTCTTACCAAAGGAACTTCAAAGAATTGTCACACATGGCACTATAAAGGACGCTAGTGAACAGCGATACTAACCTTCAAAGAGCTAAAAGTAATGTCAATTCAGTTTTTTACCTAAGAAATGGGATATGTTTGACTAACTCACTAACCTCCTACGGCCCCATCCGCCAAAAATAGAAATGAATAGAGAAAGAAATCCTCAGTGACATGTTCTAGTCATGTACACTAAAGCTGGACATAGTAAGTATCAATTAACACAATAATGTGAACTCCCAGATCTACTAGGAAAAATCGGTCAGGCCAAAAATATGCAAAAACATGATCTGAGACATTCTTCTTTGCTAGTATTATTTATTGGTTGTGCTGCAACTACAACAATCACCACCAAATCAGGTGTTATTGGTGAACGGGGACTAGTTCATACTTCTTTCAAATTCTTACACTTTACTGTGGTGCAATTTGATGGCCAAAATAATTGAAATCAATAGTTGTACTATGCAAAGATTTAACCATTTCGCATGGTAAAATTATTATTGCAGTATATAAATTCAATAAATTGAAGTACTCTGTATGTTTTATACTCCTATTTGATCCTTTCATGCATGAGAAGTCGCACATACCAGCAAAGAGTGATTTGTTATAATAACACCTTTCTCTGCTTCGATCCTGCACATTATGTATGTGGCATATGTATTAATATCCGGAAAAAAATCAAGTGAAACAAGAGGCAGTTTTGCTCTAAATCATTAGCATCTTAATATGCTGAAAAATAATTTTGTTTTGTTTCACATATTGGTAATATAGCTCATAGATCGACAATATATTTCCTTCAAAGTTAAGAATATTAAATTGACATTGCAAGTGTTATAAGGGTCTACGGTTGTAGTTGATACAAAATATAAATTGAAGAGAATCTGGAGATCTGATGCAAGTAATGTGCAGTAAAATCTTGTTGTAGCACAAGAGAAATCATGCTATCAGATGACCTCTTTGTTACAACTCTCACCAAGCATCAAATTGTGTCAGTTTTTCATAAAAGCTAATGAGTGGAAGTCTTCAGATTACTCAAGGTAGTCTGTATTCAACAAAGTAACATACTAACATGAGGAAACTCAGATGTTTAAAGAGCTAAGGATGAGATCTCAAAGTCTTATGTCGATTGTGGAACACCACAATGTTACTCATTTGTGGAGAGAATTTTAGCTCGCACTGTGCTTTGAGGACATAATTGTTGACTTGGACTTGCTCTTTTAGACGCTGACAACTTAAGCCCAAGTAATAACTAACTGAAATCTATACTAAATGTCCATTCCTGAACTTAGTGGCTCAAATTGCAAACTTAGGTATCAGAAAGAGCATTGGTGAGACTCTTGTAGCGAAGCCAATTCAGTGTTTGTACCTATCAGAAATGGATATCAGTGTTGTTGCAAACTGTTCTGCAAACTACATTACAACTCTCAAGATATGACTAAAGAATTTGAAATTATCATTCTACATGCAAGAAGCACAGATGAAGTACCGCGTCCAATAAATTGGAAGTCACCATAGCATCATACCACTTGATAGTTGCAGCTGCTGCAGCCAAGCACAAATAGTATTGCTTGTAGTATGAATCCAGACCAAGAGCAGACGGTTCCTTAGCAGCCAAACCTTTAACCAGTACAGCTCCCTTCAGAATGTATTAAAGTTTGAAGCAGTGTCAGTGTTTAAAAATCATTAAGGCATATAGTTTAAAGCCATCACAATTTAATGGGGAAGCAGTAAAGCCAATACCCTGGTATCATCAAAGCAACCACGGGCCATTATAACCTGTCTACATCAACATAAGCATAAGTCTTTGGCTGTTAAAACATTTTAATCACGCATCTTATCAAAACGGAGCCACCAATATGTGTAGAGGAAACTTACCTTTTTTGTGGAGGAACAAACTCTGTCGGCCAGTTGTGAGACTCCGACCATTCCATCCGCCGCCAGTTTATTGGGGGAAACAATGATCACCATAGGTTCATAGAACTGTAGTAAAGTCTTTGTATTTTGATAGGAGCTGCTAGTCTCTATATACTGAGAAAGATGCAGTGACGCTGATCTCAAATCAAACGCAGCTACTCCAACCTGCCGATAAATTGCTATTGCCAGTTAAGATGTGAAATTTCGGCAAAGCATGGTTTTCTTTTCTTTTCAACTCTGAATTACTTCTTAATTAGTTGTTACCTTTTTTATAAGTAATATTCAATCCAAAGAACTGGCAGAAAAACAACAATGTCTTTTTGAAAGTTAAGGAGACAAACTTACTAGAATTTATGAATAACTTGGAAATTCAATTTTTAACTGAATTAACATCGCAAACCGACTTGCATCCAGGGAACCTTAGGCACAGATTCTTTCTTTAAATGCAATTCACCAGAGTACTTATTGGGTTTCTTTTGAAAAAGGAAAATAAAGTCTTAAGTCCATTTAAGTCAACAAGAAAAAATGTAGAGTGCAGCTTCACCCAGGGAAGCACCATAGACTTCTTTTAGCTGGTTCCATTCGAGATCATTTCAAGGCGTAAAGTTCTGAGGAACTACAATAAATGGTCCATAGATTCAACTAAAGCTAGAGGCTGCTTAAAGAATTTAGTAGAATGCTTAAAGAAATTATGGTAATGCATTCATTCATTAATTGGACAAAGTTACTCCTTTCGCCCCAATTTATATGACACACTTCCCATTTTGGGACCTCCAAAAAAATGTTTAACATCATTCCACTGATAATATTGTTAATCCAACTTTCAAGAACTCAAATTTAGTTAGCTTTCCAAATTTAAACTTTAATGTGGTAGTTCACTATTTTACCTATCAAACTAATTTCTCAGTTATTAATTTGATTCTTTTTCTATTATACTAGTCAAATTCAACATTTTAAACTCTCAGTCAAAAACTATCTTATGAAGTGCACTGTATAGAGTATATCTTATTGTTTATTGTAGAGACCTAAATAGATGGGGAGGATCTGGTTTTTGATCAAATAATAAGAGCGCTCAATCAGTGCAACTTAGTGCTAGGAGAAAGGACTTGAGGGGGATTAGTATGGTTCATCGCATCAAATGTGATTGACCTAAATGTTTGCTAATATTCCTGTAATTTCAGAACCTTCTTTTTCACTAGTTCAGTAGCTCACACTTCTCCAACAACAGTCTAGATATCTGTGCAGTATAGCAGTCATACATCTTGATTACCTCCATAAATCAGTGAATATCACGTTATATAACCACATTCCCAGACATAAACTTGAAAATAAGCATATTCTTCAAATTTGATAAACTCCAAACTATCAGTCTATCATGACACGTATATTTGATGACCTGCTCTTACCTCTGAATTACTTCAACACAACAATAATTTTCAAGGATAGAACATCCACATATTCTCTGACAGTATGCTTAAAATGAAGCATAATCCAATCCCTTCTTCAAATTTGAGAAACTCAAAGCTATCGTCGGACGTGCGCATCATATTTATCCATTTCTCAAAATTCACAAACAATTAAGCTATAACACATGCGTTTATATACATGATATGAACACTCTTAAGGTCATAAAACTACACCTATTTTAAGAAAAAAAGAAGTTCAAATCTGCTAGTTTCTACATCGCAAAATAACATCTATCTATTCAACAGAAGTTCAAAAATGCTCGTAATACATAGCCAGAAATGCACATAAAGAAATCAAAAATAATATCAACTTTGTGCATCACATCGCGAAATTTGCACCTGTGATTCAAAAGAACACGTTCAAATTTGCTTGCTAAGTTACGAAATTGCACCTATTCATTCCAACAAAAAAAGGGTTCAAATATGCTCCTTATATATCACAAAACTGCACAGCTTCGTTTTAAGTTCCTATTCGCTGTTAACATCCCGAAATTGCATCTGTTTACTCAAATGAAGTGTAAATATGCTCATTACTAACAAACATTCACATTCATTCAGAAAAATGTTCATAATATGCTTGTAATACATAGTTAAATAGCACCTATTCATTCAACAAAGAAGTTCAAATCCTCTCATCATACATCACAAAATTGCACTGATTCATTCAAAATCACACATTAAACATCACGAAATCGCATCTGTTTACTCAAATGAAGTTCAAATTTGCTCGTCACTTACGAAAACATCTTCATTCAAAAAAAAAGTTCAAATATGCTCGTAATACATCGTGAAATAGCACCTATTCATTAAAAAAAAAAGTTCAAATTCACTCATTGTACATCGCAAAATCGCATTGATTCATTCAAAATTAAGTTCAAATTCGCTCGTTAAACATTCGAAATTGCATCTGTTTACTCGAATTTTGCTGGTTATACATGTGATGTTCGTCAAAATATTCTTTTTTATGATGTTAATTCGGATATCAACAGATGAAAATACACAAATGCAGAGAAAAAGGAGAAGATAACCTCCTTGGCTCGGTTCTCAATGAGCCCGACGACGAAGCTTGATCTTTCTCCGGCGTCTTCTTCCATTGAACTCTAAGCACTCAGCTTGTGAACAGTGAGCAGTGGTGAAAAACGTGACTTCTCACATTCGCGCCAAGTTATATATATAGTAGCAAGTTTTTACCCGATTGCCCCTGTTTGACGTAGTGTTTATTTTCACTTTTATTTTAATCGTGGTGCTTATTTACATGGTACCATCGTGATTTCGAGTTGACACAAATTTAAAAAATTAAATAAATATATATATGAATTGAGACCGAGGAAGTAAAAATTTGTGGATCAAAATATTTTTACCTATAATCTAATTTTGTGCATAAGTTTAACCCACAAAAAATTCAACCCATCGTAATAGCAATTTTTAAAAATTAACAGTAAAAAAGAAAAATCAACTACTAAATTATTCAAGTAACTTATTCATAAAAACTTTAACTGAAAATTGTTCTTTTTAAGTATGGGGGTTAATCTTTTTGTCTTTATATAAACCCACATAGTAATATATATGGTCTTTCATATACATACTGAAAAAATGATGTCGATGACATTTTTATAAGTAATTACTTATTTTTAATGACAATATCATTCATTTTTATTTTTATCGTTATCTTATTTATCACTCCTGTCTATACTAAAGAGGGATTGGTTCACGATAATAAATGGTGATATCGATCGGGACAAACATAACACTCGTTCCTGAAACCCTTATTGTAGCTGATAGATGCTTTCCCTTTCTTTTGACGGATATCGCCATGTGACTTAATTCCATATCACTACGGACTTTTGTAATTTTGACTAATCAAATCACTTTTGACATAAATAATTAACATATTCAAACTACCATGTGATATATATATAATAAAATAATTAGAGGTCCATAAATTGAAGGGTTACAAACAAAAGAGACAGGTTGTTGCATTGCATGGCAAGTTGGCAACAATACAAATAATTGCCCCACTTCACTGACACTCCCTCACTTTTTAATTTTTGTTCATGTAAAGACAAAAAGGTTTTTTATTTAAATAAATGTAAATTTGTAGACTAGTAGAAAAATATGTGACAATTTGCATATAATTATTTGTAAAACTCATTGTTTCAATTAATATGATGTGGGGTTAACTGAATACAAAAAAAATGATAAGAAGAGCCTATAATAACACAAGTTCAATAAAGGATACTAACGTTTGTGATAAATATATATCCGTACTAGATGTATAAATCAAATTAATAAAATTAATTTGAATGACATTAATTATTTTGATTTAAGCATGTGATATAAGTAGATTTTTACTTTAATTTAGAGCATTACAGTCAAATAATGTTGTATTTTTCAGTCTCAATTGGAGTTTGGAACTAAATGATTTATATGTAATTGAAATTTACATATTTGCAAACGAATTGAAATGTATTATGATTAAAAAAATCAGAATTGAATTTGAAACTATTAAAAATTGATTGAGAAAAAATAAAACAACAATTTAATTTGTGTAATTATAATATTGCTACACGCAAGGAAACAAACAAGATATAATACATATTACATCAGTGCTATATCTCAATACAAGATTTTCTTTCACCAATCTGAATCTAATCAAATTTCAATAAGATAGACAAAAAAATTCAAATGATATAACTATGTATAAAATATAAATAGTATGTATAAATATTTCAAGAGTTGGAATCAAAGTGCGAAAATGAAAAACAGCTATATAAAATAAACAAACAAGATATGATATATTAATGTTATATTCTCAATACAAGTCTTTTCTCCAAAAATTAAAATTTAATCAAGTTTTAGTGAGAATATCAAGCATTATATAGGAAATTAAAAGAAATAAAATATAATTAGTGTACATACGTATAAATATTTTGAGAGTTGACCAAAGTTTAAGATTGCTACATAAAATGAACCAATCAATCTATGATATATCAACATTTTACCCTCAACATATACCTTTACACAAATTTAAATTTAGTCGACTTTCAATATAAATATTAAATAAAAAATAAAAAATATAAGAGATAATTATGGTATAAATATAAATAGTACATTTAAAGATTTCAAAATTACCATACATACATAAAATGAAATAATTAAGATATGATATATCAATATTTTACCCTCAATATATTTAAAGTATAAATATAAATAGTACACATAAAAATTTAAAGAGTTGACCAAAATATAAAAATGACAGATTGATATATAAAATGAAATAAACAAAATGTGATATATAAATATTTCACTTTCAACATGAGATTTTCCTCCTTGAATTTAAGTTTACTCGAGTTTCAATATAAATATCAAATTAGGATAAAAAATTAAAATACTAGGTACAGTATAAGTATTTTGCGAGTTGGGACAAAAGTGGTAAAAATAACATGCTTTCTCTATGTTTTTCTATATGGAGCACCATTTACATATACATACACGTGTATTATATAATATATATATATTTATAGAAAAAAAATATATATCGTCAGAGAAATTTGCTTCTTCGATCTGTAAGTTAATTACTTCATGCATTAATTTTCGGTTTGTTTTTACAATTCTGATGCGTTGAATTCAATCGAACAATATCCCAATTTTCGACGATTTTTTGGGTTTGATTTTGGTGGTATTGAGATCCGGCGAAAAACTTAAGATCTTGCCGGTTTTGTGCTTCAATTCAATGCAGAAGTTGTTGTTTTTCTGCAATTAATTGAAGTTTTGAGGTCCGATCTGATACTTGTTAGCTCGATTTTGGAGTTTGATTTAGCGGAATTTTGTTAGGATTAATTAGGGTTAGGATTGTATTGAGTAGTTAGATGGCTTCGAATCCTCCATTTCTAGTGGAGGATCAGACGGATGAGGATTTTTTTGATAAATTGGTTAATGATGATGATGATGATGTTGGTTTTAAGGTAACTACACCGTCAACGGGTTTGGGTTTGGGTGCGAGCTCGGTGTATGTTGATGGAAATGAATCTGATGAGGTTAAAGCCTTTGCTGATCTCAGTTTAAGTGATGATGTCGATAGTGGAGTTGATACTGGGAAGAAGGAAGGGGAGAAAGTAGATAAAAGTGATGATAGCAATGCTAAACCGGGTTTGGTAGTTGAGGGGAATGGAGAGAAGAGTAGTGGTTCTTTAGTGTCATTGACTTCTGTGGGGTCAGATGGTTTACTCGAGTCCAGCAATGGTAATTTGGAGACTGAGGTAACTGATGGTAAGACGGAGAATCACGCCAGTGGATCCAGCAATTCGGGTGTGAAGGAAGTTGGATGGAGTGCTTTCCATGCTGATCCAGTTACAAATGATGCTTCCGGGTTCGGATCCTACATGGACTTTTTCAGTGAATTGGGTGATAAAAACGGTGATGCAACGGGAAATGTTGGTGAGAATGTGAATAAAGGGTCAACTGTTTCGCCAGCGGAACAGGTTCATGACAAAAAACAAGTTCATGAAACAGCGTATTTGGAGAATACTAGTTCGTTAACACAGGGTCAAGATAGTTACGCCCATGATGCTACCACAGAACAAGTTGCAGATGGACAGGATCTAAATAGTAGTCAGTATTGGGAAAATCTTTATCCAGGATGGAAGTATGACGCAAGTACTGGGCAGTGGTATCAGGTTGATAATTATGAATCAGGAGCTAATATACAAGGAAGTACTGATTCTAGTTTGGTTTCTGATGGAACGTCAGAGGTCTTGTACCAACAGAAAACTGCTCAGTCTGTTTCTGGTAATGCGGCTGAGATTGGTACAACTGAGAGTGTCACTAATTGGAATCAGGGTTCGCAGGTAAACGGTTCTACTGAGAATGTGACAAACTGGAACCAGGCTAGTGACAATACGAGCGCTGTGACTGACTGGAATCGGGTGTCACTGGCTAGTGATGCAGGTGGTGTCACGACTGACTGGAATCAAGCCTCACAACTTAACAATGGGTATCCGTCACATATGGTTTTTGACCCTCAGTACCCTGGTTGGTATTATGATACAGTTGCACTTGAATGGCGCTCTCTGGAGAGCTACACATCGTCTGCTCAATCAACTGTTCAAGGTGAGAGCCAGCTGGATCAGAATGGTTTGGCTTCAGTGCAGACTTTCTCTTACAATAATGATCAAAGGAATTACGGTGCATACGGGCACAATGACAATAGTAGATTCCAAGGGTTTAGCAGCAGCGGAGGAGATTACAACTGGTCTGGCACTTTAGGTAATTACAATCAGTATAGCTCAAATATGTCACAAAATGAAAATGCTGCAAAGAGTAACCATATGTCAGAATATAGTGGGAACCAGCAATTAGAGAACCACTACAACCAAGATTTTTCGGCAAGCAGTCATTTTAATAGGCAAATATCTAATCATTATGAGGGAACAGTTCCATACAATGCAAAAGCAATTCAAAATCAATATGACCAACGATTTCTCCCTGGTGGGGGTTTCAGTCATCAATTTAGTCAGCCAACACTCCAGCAACATGAGCAGAAGCATGCCTCAAATGATTATTATGGGACTCAAACTACAGCCAATTATTCCCAGCAAGCATTTCAGAGCAGCCAGCAGTTTGGTCATGCTCCCACTGCAGGAAGATCATCTGCTGGCCGTCCACCACATGCTTTGGTTTCTTTTGGTTTTGGTGGAAAACTGATTGTGATGAAAGATTATAGTTCTTCTGGAAACTCATCCTTTGGAAGTCAGGTTTGTGTCAATTTTTTATATTCTTTTTGTCTTTCCCCAATGTTTTGGGTTGCAGTACTCTTACTGATGATTGAAAGTATTTGTGCATGGTGGGTAAAGAATCCTGTAGGAGGTTCAATATCTTTGCTCAATTTGATGGATGTTGTCTCTGAGAGAGTTGACAGTTCAAGTCTTGCGATGGGGGCATGCGACTATACCCGAGCTCTGTGCCGACAATCATTCCTTGGTCCACTAGTTGGTGGTAGTCCCAGTATCAAGGAGTTGAATAAATGGATTGATGAGAGGATTTCAAACTCTGAATCTCCTGACATGGATTACAGGAAAGGCGAAGTTTTGAGGTTGCTTCTGTCATTGCTAAAAATAGCATGTCAGTATTATGGGAAACTCCGTTCTCCTTTTGGTACTGAGGCTGTGTTGAAGGTAAGATTTGAAAATTTGTAGGAGTAACATGCCTGTATTTAGTTATTGATTATTTGTTTAACCTTTCAAAATGAACTGTTGGTTTAAATCAAGCTCTGGTCCAACTAAGTACAGTTTTAATCCACTGCCTTTTGTTTTCTGTTTGTGTTGCCTTTTTAGGCATATAAACTCCTTTCACTCCTACTGCCCATTGATATCTCCATCTAACCTGGTCTTGCTTTAGTTGGATTCGAAAACTTATGGTATCAACACATTCCGACTTTTATGGTTTCTTATGTGTCTTACATGTTTTGGGTCTAACATATCCTTTGTAATTTCTATATTTTTATTGTTTGACTTGATCACCTACGGGATGGGTGCATCTCCCCCACGTTTAAGAAATTCAACTGGCTTCTCTTCCCTAAATGATGAGAGCATTAGGTAGAAAACAAGAAAGAAAATCCAGTATTGGATGTTGACTGCAGTTAAACAAATAAATAGTAGTGGTAGTAATAGCACTGCCCCACATATAATAACCAAGAGAGAAGAAACAATAATTAGGCGCTTGCATCACCATGTGAGCAGAGTTGTGAAGTAGGTTAGATATTGGGCTCTGAAATGTCTAGTTTAGTTCCGCTCCATTCTCTACATCACTTTCTATCTCATAGAGTGGCTGGACTCTGGAGGAATTTGGGGGGATGTGTTTCTTTTTCATTATATTGTGTTATCTTTGATGATTTTCACTACAGAAATACATGAAGCCTTGAGTCAATTGTCATTTGAAGAAATCTTTTGTTAGAATTAACACCATAGCTTGTGGTACTGTAATACCTTTTACTAACTAGGAAAGAGTATTGATGTTCTAGCTGTTATAATTTTGATGAATTTATGTAATTTATGCTCTTCACAATATTTGGCTAAACTTGGCGAAGTTTGCTAAGCTTGCTTTTTTGTGTTCCCTTTTTACCTTGTCAAAAAGAGTATGTAAAGGTATGTCTTCCTTTTTTTAATGCATTTTAGATTTTTCATTTTGTACAATCATCTAGCTTGATAGAGTGAAAAATAGCTTGTCTAATTTTATTTTAACCAAAATCAACAAACTTAGTAGCTGTTGCTAATTTGGTTCTGCTACTTTAACAGGAAAGTGATGTTCCAGAAACAGCAGTAGCCAAATTGTTTGCTTCTGTGAAGAGGAACGGGATGCAACTCAATCAATATGGCACTGTTGCCCAGTGCTTGCAGCAATTGCCCTCTGAAGGACAGATGCGGGTAATTCTTGTGCAACTTTCTGTTCTTAGTTGTTATTTTGATTGTTTGCTAGATCAGCCAACCATTCTCGTTACATGCTCTAGACTACGGCTTCTGAGGTTCAAAGTCTTCTAGTATCTGGAAGAAAGAAAGAAGCATTACAATGTGCACAAGAGGGGCAGTTGTGGGGACCAGCTCTTGTTCTCGCTGCACAACTTGGTGATCAGGTTTGTCTAGTTCTTAGTTTCCCTTTAGAACCCAGCCTCTTCTTCCTCCTCCTCCTCCTCCTCTCTCTCTCTCTCTCTTTCTTTATGTCTCAATTATACATGTGTGTGTGTGTATATATATATCTTTCTATCAATATATTTTTGATTTCATGCGTAATTGTAGTTCTATGTAGAAACGGTGAAGCAAATGGCACTTCAACAGTTAGTAGCAGGGTCACCTTTGCGGACACTGTGCCTACTAATTGCAGGTCAACCGGCTGATGTCTTTTCTGTAGAATCTACATCTCAAAGTGGCATGCCTGTTGTAAATGCGGTTCAACAGCCTGCACAGGTTTTGTGTTCATAACTTGTTACAACCATAGTATTATTTGCTGTAGAATCTACACTCTCAGCTTATTTGCTGCCTTTTCCTCCTTGAACTCATTTTGTAATGATTTGCCCAAGTCCCAGGAATTGAGCCCTTAAAGGGGATCTTGCCATTGACATACTCTTGTATCTTCATTCTATAGAGTATATCATTTTGATAATCTGTTCTGCAGTTATAACCATAGTATCATAATCATTCTTTAACTTTTAAAGCTTCATCAAAAAGAATTATGAAGATATTTTAGGGAGTACCGAAAGGTTAATAGTGATTAAAAAAGGGAAATGGAGCATAGTTTCGTATTTTTTGATCATTGGAATTTCAATAAGGCTGCTCTTTTGAAGTCCAAGGACTTCTGTTTGGTTGGAGATAAGTTAGGTGTGGGGCATTGGGGTTCAAATCTCAGCGCTGACAAGAAAAGAAAAAAAAAAGACTACACAAGTTCTTTCCACCCTCCTCAGGCTAGGCAAACCGAGTTACTCGGTACCTATGATGTTGGGAGGTAGTAGGTACTAGGTACCTGGTGGAATAGTCGAAGTGTGCATACAGTGGACAGCACTGCTATTTAAAAAAAGTTAGGTGTGGGTATTGTTCGGTCAGACGTCCAGAGTTTTGATGATGAATTAGGTGGGGTCATTGTTCTGTCAGATGTGCAGAACCTTAATATACCCATGCAGGATTCAATAGCTACCCTTAACCATGGTGATTGTTTGTGAATGTTTTTTTGAAGTCCATCCTTATGTTTTGACATATTGAGCTTGGTTGTTTTATTACGTAACACCATAGATCGTAAGTGGATCCCTCTTTCTTTTTCCCGTTTCTTTGGAGGGAGTTATGTCTAGACGTTGAGTTTAAGTTTTTTTCCTCCCTACTTTATTGCTTGTTGAAGTTTTAAGATAATACTTTCTTTGGATTATTACCTTATTTTGATTTCTTCTCTTTGTCCTAGTTTGGTGCTAATATCATGCTGGATGACTGGGAAGAGAATTTGGCTGTTATTACCGCAAACAGAACGAAGGATGACGAACTGGTGCTTATTCATCTTGGCGATTGTTTGTGGAAAGAGAGGAGTGATGTATGTCTTATGCCTTGTTTTTTTGTTTATATTACTCTCATTCAGTGGATTGTGTTTGGTTTTGTTGTCTGCTTCTTACATACATTTTCTTAAAAAAATGATCTAGATTGTTGCTGCACACATTTGCTATCTGGTGGCCGAAGCAAACTTTGAGCAATATTCAGATACCGCAAGATTGTGTCTTGTGGGTGCAGATCACTTGAAATTCCCCCGAACTTATGCTAGTCCAGAGGCTATTCAGGTGCTGCTGACCTCTAGTTTTTGTGCATTTTTAGTCATATGAAGAAATGTGAAACATCTTGTGCCACAACCAGCATATTCTCATGTTATGTGCTACTGGTTAACATGGGTTTATCGCTTGACTGATGAAATGCTTGTATGAACAGAGGACTGAGATTTATGAATACTCAAAGGTACTGGGGAATTCTCAATTTATTCTCCCTCCTTTTCAACCATATAAACTTGTATATGCACACATGCTAGCTGAAGTTGGGAGGATATCAGACGCATTAAAGTAAGTATGCCAGTTTTTTTGTTCAGCAAGTTACTTGAGATCCTTTCAGCTGGTTCCTTAACATTTTTAATTATAGGTACTGTCAAGCATTGTCGAAATCACTTAAAACTGGCCGAACCCCTGAGACTGAAACACTGAGACAGTTAGTGTCGTCTCTTGAGGAAAGGATTAAAACTCACCAACAGGTACCTCTCTATCCTCTCATCTATGTTTTATGATTGTCTCAGAGATATTTATTGTGGAACTTTCTGCATACAGGGAGGGTTCTCCACAAATTTGGCTCCTGCGAAATTGGTTGGTAAATTGCTGAACCTTTTTGATAGCACGGCTCATCGTGTTGTTGGGGGCTTACCACCGCCGATGCCAACAAATGGCAGTTCCCAAGGGAATGAACATCATCATCAGTTTGCGGGGCCTAGAGTCTCAAGTAGTCAATCAACCATGGCAATGTCATCACTGATCCCCTCATCGTCTGTGGAGCCAATAAGTGAATGGGCAGCTGATAGCGGTAGAATGACAATGCACAATAGAAGTGTTTCAGAGCCTGACATTGGAAGAACTCCAAGACAGGTGTCTTATCCTGTTTCTTTGTAAAAATATTACGTTGACTGGATCTATCCTGTCTGGTTTGAAAAGAGGAGTTTGTTATGAATTTGTGTTGGATCAGGTTGACTCATCAAAGGAAGCAAGCTCAAGTAACACAGGAAGCAATGCATCAGGAGCTGGAGGGACATCACGGTTTCGTCGCTTTAGCTTTGGCTCCCAGCTTCTCCAGAAAACTGTTGGATTAGTCCTCAAACCCCGTCAAGGCCGTCAGGTAGATTATTTTAGTTTTTTCTCATCTTCGTCATTTCCTAGATTGCAGTCTTCACAAAATTTGATGTTGACACTTGTTTCCTTGTCTTGATCACCTGTAGGCAAAATTGGGTGATTCGAATAAATTTTATTATGATGAAAACCTTAAAAGATGGGTAGAGGAAGGAGCAGCACTTCCTGCTGCGGAACCACCCCTTGCACCCCCACCAACCGCTGCTGCTTTCCAGAATGGAGCACCAGATTATAATGTGAAGAGTGTATTAAAAAGTGAAAGTTCTATATGCAACAATGGGTTTCCGGAAATGAAGAGTCCAACTTCTGCTGATAATGGTGCGGGAATCCCACCTCTTCCGCCTACCTCCAACCAATTCTCAGCTCGTGGTCGTATGGGTGTCCGGTCAAGGCAAGTGATTTTGGCATGATAATTATTTCAGATGATATGATTTGACCAGTAGACCTATAAAAAAGTGGACTAATAGAGACCTAATATGGTTAGTGACATCTTTGGACAAGCTATGCTATAAGTTATCACCCATCTGATTGAACCTTTTGGGTTGGCTCAAGTGAAACAGCCCTTGTTTACTTAGTTGGTCCGATTCTGAAAGAGGATTTTAAATTGCTGAGAGTAAATACTTGATAAGCTCCTATGCGTCAAACTAACAATTTTTAGTGTGAACACATGTACCTGATAAGACACTGATCCCAAAAAATAAAACTATCAAGCATTATTTCTTTCCTCTTTTAGTTATGGTGGCTCCATGATAAAATTGAGTTGACTGGCTCTTTAACGTAAGAATCAATCCTTATCGCTGAAAGTGATGCTGAAGCAATGCTTTCAAAGGTTTGAACATACTTTTATTACTACTACATATTACCATGTACAAGGGCTTTAATCTAGAAAATTTGTTGATAGGTCATTGAAAGATTTTAAGTGCTTGTGATGCTCTCTCCTCTATAACTCAAAATAGAGAAACCTGACTGGCTTCTCTTCCTTCTTTTGGCAGGTATGTTGACACATTCAACAAAGGTGGTGGTAACCCAACTAATCTATTCCAGTCACCTTCTGTTCCTTCCATAAAGCCTGCTACTGCTGGCAATGCCAAGTTTTTTGTTCCCGCCCCGATGTCCCCTGTTGAAGAGACAGGAAACAGTACTTCCAATGAGCAAGAAACTTCTAGTAATAGTGAGAGTGATTCAGTTTCTGCTGTTAATGGACCGATCCATTTCCCTGCACCAACATCAAGCGCTGCGCCTATGCAAAGATTTGCAAGCCTGGACAACCTCTCCAATAAAGGAGCTGTTGCTAGCTCTCTATCAGCTAACTCTCGGCGAACTGCATCATGGAGTGGCAGCTTTCCTGATGCTTTTTCCCCAAATAAATCTGAAATAAAACCACCGGGCTCTAGATTGAGTATGCCTCCGTCGTCATTCATGCCTAGTGATGTTAATTCAATGCATTCCTCAGCGAATGGCGGCAGTCTCAGTGATGACCTTCAAGAAGTAGACCTGTGACGCAACAAGATGTATATACCAAGTTTTGCTCGTCGTCGTATCCTGCTCGGAATCTCTTCACTTTGGTGGTAAGCAGTGAAGTGTGGTCAATGAAGATGGAAAACCCTTCCCTGTCTTCTCACACCACAAATACACCCCTCTTTTTTCTTCTTTTTTATTTAGCTACTTTTTGTAAGATCAGTTGTATGTTGAAAGCAAATGGTTATTTAGCTGTAGGGATATAGGTTTTTATTATTCCTTGTTAACACCTGCTGTTATTTTAAACACAAGGGAAGTGGTTTAGAGAAACATTGTACAGTTGAAATATTCATTCATTGAGGAAAGGAACTCTCATTTGATAAAAAA
>JAJONR010014249.1:0-20916 GCA_029582245.1 Solanum etuberosum
TTTAAACTTTTTAAATTAAGCTAAAACTAAAAAATAAATAATTCCCCCCCCCCCCCCCCCCTTCCTAAAAGCAAAAACATTTTTAAAAAGGCTCGATGAAGCTATTCATAAGTAGGAAGAAATATTAAAGGAACATGACAAAGCGAGTTAATATTAATCTTATCTTTCATGGCCACCTTTTATAATCATTCTTTTCGAACCCTCTGAATGAAAATCTTGCATCCGCCTCCACCTTGTCAACTAGGATTCCCACTAAATCATGAATCATTAATTCTGACCCAATTTATAACCTACACTTTTAATATAATAAATTCTAACCCGATTTTCTCTTATTTTACATATCGATTAATCCTACAAATCAAACCCAGTATTTTATCTTGGCAAATCAAAATTGGGATGTGTTCCTGGGAAGGAGGCAACAAACACCGAATCAACATCAGTGTCACCGTTCATTGACAAACCAGCAGGATCGTCAAGGGAAAATCCCTGACAGCACAAAGAAAGGACTTTAAGAATAGTCTAATTCAATAATCCGATATGAAACTTGAACTAAATAATATCTTACTCACAATTCGATAATTAAATGAGGTCACATGCCTTCACAATACAACATATAATGCAACTCACAATGCACTCACACTTACTCTAGTTTCTTTCATCTAGTTTGGTTCCTCTGCCAATAGACTAAGTAAAACTGAGTCCTCTGAACAACATTAGCAAAATAAGTAGAGCAACTTGTTATAGACATTCATACCATAACAACAACAACACCTTAACTGCAACAAGCAGCCATAATAGCTGCTGGTCATCTGTCAAATTTCAAAAAAAATAATATGATTTGATTTGGGAGGATGAATCGATCCGTAAAATAAGAGAAAATCGCGTTAGAGTTGATTATATTAAAAATCGGGTAGGTTATATATCGCGTCAGAATTAATGAGCCATAATTTAAAGGAAATCTTAGTTGACAATGCTTTGATGGAGGGGTTGGTCCCACGTCGCTTGCCACGTCACTAAAAAATTGGATGTTAACTCTTGAGGATATTTGTGGTCTTTTGAAATAACGACGGGGAGATTTTTGATCCCAAAATGTAACGAAGGGTATATAAGTGGTCTATTTCACATAGTTTAAATTTTTTTTGACCTTTTTCCAATCTAAAAATAAGCAATTTATAGCAGCAATGCCAAACAGACTCTTAGTCCCTAATTAATTGAAGTTTTGACCTTTATCACCTTTTTAAATTTCAACACTTGATATACCCCTGCTGTTCATTTTTATACCCCTTAATTCTAAACAACTAAAATATAATAATATTATATTATATTTTTATTTTATATATATATTGTTCCTCTTCTTCAGTCGGTCGTTGTTGGTTCTCACATCAAATCTACTTGTTGTAATGACTTGACTCACAAGTTGCGGTTGCCTCTGACTTGATCCCTAATAATTGTTGCCGGGAAATGGATTCTACATCGCCGGAGTCAATCCTCCTCGAAGATTTCGGTCAGAAAGTAGATCTAACTCGGAGAATCCGAGAGGTTTTGTTGAATTATCCGGAGGGAACTACGGTACTTAAGGAGCTCATTCAAAACGCTGACGATGCCGGAGCTACCAAAGTTTGCCTCTGCCTTGACCGCCGGAATCACGGGACCGAGTCATTGCTCTCTGATAAGCTCGCACAGTGGCAAGGACCTGCTCTTTTAGCTTACAACGATGCCGTTTTCTCTGAAGAGGATTTTATTAGTATTTCTAGGATTGGTGGCAGTGGCAAGCATGGCCAGGCCTGGAAAACCGGTCGCTTCGGGTAATTTCATATATTCAATATGTCCTCACTAGTTGGTTTTAATGTGAACTTTGGTAATTTGGTAACTGGAGGCGTAATGTGTATACTTGAGTAAATGCCACTTAATCAAATTTTGGTGCAAAAGTGTTATCTCAAGTATTTTTGATATTAAAATTGCAAAATTCTACTTGACATTATGAGAGCTTAAACTAGATTACCGGTTTTGGAGTCTGGACTGGTACTAGGCTGGTTTTGTAAATTTGTGATTTTGTCTGTGTTTACTGTTGAGTTCAAATATTCCGAGGTCACATGGAAGCAATTCAGGGAAGTGTAGAACAACTAAAATTATTAGGAACCTTTGTCAGAAAGAAGCTATTACAGTCCAAATTTTAAGTAGTAGTTATATCCCAATCAAGGAGATGTAAGTTATAATTCTCTGAAGAAGGTGCAGACATATCAACTGCGATAGTATAGAAAGTGTTTATTTTTCTTCAAAAGAACCTTTGATACCAAATATTGCTGTTTTTTTTTCTTTTCTTATAATTGAGGATTTGTGCAATAGTAATTAGTAATTCTGAAGAAGAGTCTTTCCCATTGTTTGATCTGAATTTCGAACATATTAATTCACAATGGGAACTTGGTACTGAATTTAAAATGAAGAAAATTTTGCACCTTTTGCTTAAAAAGGGAATAACTGAAAGGTCGAGGGGAGGTTGTACTGTTTTCCCCCTCAATCGTGTTAAGTTTCTGGTAAATGCAATCATCTCATTTCTTTGAATTGGTGTTTTTTCTTTCAGGGTTGGCTTCAACTCGGTGTATCATCTAACTGATTTGCCATCCTTTATAAGTGGAAAGTATGTTGTACTGTTTGATCCCCAAGGCGTTTATCTTCCAAATGTCTCAGCATCAAATCCTGGAAAACGGATTGAGTATGTTAGTTCTTCAGCCATCTCACTGTACAAAGATCAGTTTTCTCCATATTGTGCTTTTGGTTGTGACATGAGAAGTCCTCTCCATGGAACTTTATTCCGTTTCCCTTTGAGAAATGCAGATCAGGCTGCTAGAAGTAAGCTCTCCAAGCAAGGCTACTTGGAGGATGATATCTCGTCAATGTTAGGACAGCTTTATGAGGAAGGAGTTTTCTCACTACTTTTTCTTAAGAGTGTATTATCAATAGAGATATATGAATGGGATGTTGGTTTGGCCGAGCCACGGAAGACATATTCCTGCTCCGTGAACTCTGAGAACAGTGATACCATTTGGCATCGTCAAGCACTTCTGAGACAATCCAAATTGACTGATTCAAATGATCCCTTCGTGGATACCTTTTCATTGGAATTCTTGAGTGAGGCGGTCAATGGGAGTCATCCTCAGAAGAGAACTGATAGGTTTTATATAGTACAAAGATTGTCTTCACCGTCTAGCAGGATAGGTGCTTTTGCGGCGAAAGCATCAAAGGACTTCGATATTCACCTTCTGCCTTGGGCATCGGTTGCTGCTTGCGTATCAGATAATTCATCCAAGGTAGTGTAGTTTCTCCCTTCCAGTTATTTTACAATTTACAATTCAATCAATCAAGTAAATAGGTGAAGTCATGCTTTACGGATAAGGAGGAATTTCAATATTTGTTGAAGTGTGTGACCATGATAGGAGGGTGTGGAGGTCGAGGATTAGGATAAAAGGGTAGTAGATAGTCAATTATTAGTCTTGTGTTTTCGTACTCTTAGATTCCTATTTCTATTTGTTGTTCCTTCAGCCTTGCTTATTGTATTTTTGTGTTGTTCTTCATGCTTATAGTCTTTTTCATTTGTTGTTGTTGCATGTTGTTTCCTTTGATTCGGTTATCGTATTATCTGTTGTTATTACTGTTCCCTTCCCTTCTTCTATACTTTTGTATTTCCTTCCCATACTTGTTTTGATATGTTTCACTTGAGACAATGGTCTAACGAAAACAATCTTTCTAGTTTCAAAAGGTAGGGGCAAGACTACACACACCGCCCTCCCTAGACCCACTTGTGAGAAATGTGGGTTAGACCCCGCTTGTGGGATTACAATGGATATGCTGTTGTTGAAGAAATGTGAATATTTTATTTAAAAGTTTAAGCAGTTAGAGAGAACACACTTTTTTGCTATTTAATTATATTATGTCTCGACATGCCGGCTCACGTGTTGATTTGATTCTTTTTCATTGGCCAAACATGTGAAATTTTGTTATTTTCTTGCTTGGGTGGCGGTGAAATTTGGACTTGAACCTCTGCCTACTCTTATAGCATGTTAAAAAACTGAATCTTGGCGTAACTCAACTCCAAAAGCTAGTTTAAGAGGTGAGGGTTGCCCATGCCATATAAAGAGACCACCCATCTCTTACCAACCAACATTGGTCTCTTTTACAACCCCTCGCCTGCATAGGATTGGACGTATGGAGCGTGAACAATATAATATGGGGGCTCAACATTGAGAAACCAAGAATTGGGATGAGTCCTACTTTGATACCACGTTAAAGTGTTGTCAGTTTTTATGCTGTTAGAGGGATCACACATTTTGATTATTTAATTATATTATGTCTCGACAGCTGAAAAGTCTCACATTAGTTGGTCAAAGGATGTGTGGTATTCTCATATGGCTTGAGCAATCTTCACCTCTTGAGCTAGCTTTTGGTATTGAGTTAGACTCAAGATTCGTGCCTTTAATATGATATTAGAGTAGGCAAAGATTCTAGGTTCAAATCTTACCGCAATCCAGATTCAAAAAGAATCTCCATATCAGCCCATGAAAAAGTGTTAGGCCAGGACATGAGAGGCATGTTGAGAATATTCTCAAGTAAATAGAAGTGTGCTCTTTCTAACAACTTAAGCTTTTAGATGAGATGGTCACACAACTCAATAATACCATTGAATATTAACGATACAATCAAGGTGAATTGTTGTATTTGTATCCCACATTTGGTATAGTGTGGATAATTTTGAATACTTATGCTGACCTGACTAGTAATAAATCTTGTGATAAAAGTGTCTTTAGAAAATGTAAAGTTATATAAAATGATTTATATCATAACTTAACAATTAAGTATGACCTGTATTGAACATTATCAGTTTCAAAAAAAAAGTATGACGTGTAGTTATCTACATTAACTAAGACTATGATGCCAAAAAAAAGTGAGGCTGTGATACAAAAATATTTTCATAAAGAAAAAGCAAGATATCGTATGAAACATATATGAAAAGACAATTGCTAACAAAACGTCTATGGTAGGAAAGAACAAAGGGAAGAAATGAGAAACGACTAAGTGGTAGTAAGTGGCTTTGGAGGTTCGGGGTGGAAGTAATGCTTTGTGAAGGGAGGTGATAACGAATAAATATGGGATTGCGAAAGGAGGTTGAAGCACTAGGGATATCACATTGCCTATCATGAAGGGATTGGGCTATTTTTGGGGATTTAACTCATTCTAGGTCAGAGACGGAAGGAGAGTTTGTTTCTGGGGACATAATTGGTGTGGGGATGTTTTATTAGAAGATGAATTCCAATGTTTGTATAGATTGTCCTGCCAAAGAGACTTTCCAAGCCAGCAAATTAGGGGGATACAAGGTGAAGAGATTTTTTGGGATTGAGATCTAGAAGGGAATTTCAAGATTGGGAAGTAAACTGAGTTTCAAAGATTGTTACCTTACTTCATAGGCAAGTCAATTTGGTTGATAATCCCGATCTTGGTGTTGCACTTAGAAAATAATGGAGCTTTCTCAAAATATAATGGAGTGTTCTCTCTGAAGTCCTTTTATGAGAAGTTTTTGGTTAGGGGGGGGTTGAATTTTCCTTGTAATGCAATATGGATTACAAGGGTGCCGAGGAAGGTGTGCCTTTTCACTTGGCTAGATTCTAGAGGGGAATTTTGACAACGGAAAATTTTAGAAAACGAAAGGTTATATGTGTTAGTTGGTGTTACATGTGTAAAGAGATGGGCAAGGACATGGATAATCTTCTTCTACTTTGCGGGACAACATGACACTTCATGGGCAATACCAAAATCTTTGAAAGATTTGATGTTAAGTTGGGGTGCTGGCTAATCAAGAACTCACATGTTCAGAAGATGCATGTTGGGGAGATGAGGAAGTTGAGATGGATATGTGGGCATACTAGGATCGAAAAAATTAGGAATGAGGTTATTCAGGAGAAGATGAGGGAAGCGAGACTGAGATGGTTTGGGCATGTGAAGAGGAGGTGCACTGATGCCCCAGTGAGAAGGTACGAGAGGCTAGTTGTAGAGGGTACGAAGAGGTGTTGAGGTATAGACCAAAAAAGGTATTGTGGAGAGGTAATTAGACGATATGGCGCAACTTCATATAACCGAGGACATTACCCTATATAGAAAGAAGTGGAGGTTGCGTATTAGGGTAGGAGGTTAATAGGGGTAGAGGTTGTCTTTCCTTGGTTCCTTTCTTATATACGTTACACTACTTTTCATATTTACTGTTATGCTTTCTTCATTGTTTTCTTCCTCTTTTACTTGAGTTTGATGCACTTGAGCTTAGGGTCTTTCGGAAACAGCCTCTCTAGGTAGTGGTAAGGTTTGTGTACACCCTACCCTCCCTAGACCCCACTTAGCGGGATTTTTAAGTGAAACTAGTGGGGTTTCATTGGGTATGTTGTTGTTGTTGATGTTAAGTTGGAAGAGTGGGAGAAGGAGAACAAGATGAAGGGCTTGGAACGTGGTTCCACTTGTTTTGATGTAGGTAGTTGGGAGAGAGAGAAATAAGAGCTTTTGAAGGTGTAGAGTCAAGTTTCTCTCAGTTGAGGAGTAGTGTCTGTTCCCTTATTTTCTTTTGGTGTAAACAGAAAGTTCCTTGTTGTATAGATGATTGGATGGAGTTTGTGGAGAATCATATCATGTAGATTCTTTACCTGTTGGTATATCCCTTGTATATACGATCAATTTGGCCATGTATATGAATGAAACACATTTACTTGATCAACAAAATGAAGTAAAAAATCACCCCATTAGTACATCTCCTGTATGTAAAAATCATAACATTTAGAGGAGGTTACATGCCCTCCTTGATCCATTTCTCTCCTTCAAAATCCACATCAAACTATTGACTATGTTTTAGATTCCTGTATCATTACGATGTACTAAATTCAATTCAATTCACCATCGGAAGTTTTGAATGGTATGCACAATGTTATTTGTGTTATTTCGTGAAGTGGTTGGAACAGTTTGGGATACGTTAAAGGGTCGTGTGCCATGTAAAAATGAAATAGAGGCACAAAACAGTTTGGGATAAGGTTAAGTGTCATTGCAAATGAAGTAGAGGAAGTACTTAGTAGAATTTCTTCTTACTTCTGCCAGTACTCAGACCAGACCTTTGTTACTCTTGTGGTTGGACAACACAATAGGCCGTCTCCCAATAAATCTCTCCTATTTCTCTAATACCCACCACCCCCAAACCCCCAACCCCCTTGTGCTTGTTAATAAACAAAACAGATTGAGAGAAAAAAGGAAAACAAATGCGGATTATCTAATCTGCCTATCCCTTCTTTTCATTTTGGTAATACATTTTTGTAGGATGTGCTTCAGGCGCCTATAATTGATGCGTCATATGTTTGAAATTGCTCATGTTATGGTATCCTGTGGGTTCGTGACACCACTGATGGTCTCTTGTGCTTAACATTGGGCTTGTAACCTAAATTGTTGGTGCTACTAAAGTACCTAGGCATCAGTGCTTATTGGTATGGGTTTAGTCCTCGTTGGTGTTTAATAAGTGTCATCTTCTCTGTTTTTAAGGTAGAACTGCCGAAAGTTATCCCATCTAATTGATTGAGGATGGGGAATCACATTGATGAACCAACTTATACATATAAGTATGTTAGGAATTAGCTGTTCCCTTTTTTTTTACTTGTTGGCTTCTTTTATATAACCAGATTTTACGAGTCGTATATACCTGTTGAATATCACTTGAAATAAATAACTTTACCACGTGTCACTTGAAATTCATGTGTTGGCTTCAGAATTTAAGGGGACTCTGGACTTCTGTGCTTCCTTTCTGACCCCCCCCCCCCTCTCCTTTTCCCATCAAGAATTATTTAATTGAAAGGAGGGCTTCTCTATTAGTTAGTTTCGATGCTTACTCATCTGATATATCTGTCATTGTTTATTTTTCATTTTTCAGGCTGATGTACTTAGGCAAGGTCAGGCTTTCTGTTTCTTGCCTTTACCTGTCAAAACTGGATTAAGTGCACAAATTAATGGATTCTTTGAGGTTTCCTCGAATCGTCGAGGCATTTGGTATGGATCTGATATGGACAGATCTGGAAGAATTCGTTCGCTCTGGAATAGGCTTCTCTTAGAAGATGTTGTAGCTCCTAGTTATGCTCAATTACTGCTGGGTGTGCAACAGATTCTCGGTCCTACTGAGACTTACTATTCTTTATGGCCGACTGGTTCATTTGAAGAGCCATGGAATATTTTAGTTGAACAGATCTACCAGAACATCATTGATTTCCCTGTTTTCTATTCCAATGTCAATGGTGGAAACTGGGTTTCAGCAAGAGAAGCTTTTCTTCATGATAGCAAGTTGTCAAAAAGCAAAGAGCTTGATGATGCGCTCGTCCAGCTAGGCATGCCTGTTGTTTGTTTGCCAAATGGATTATTTAATATGCTTGTGACTTGTGTTACTGGTATTAAATGGAAAATAGTTACACCGGATTCAGTTCGTCATTATCTTAGGGAAAGCAAGTTTTCTAGTGCAATAGACAGATCTTACAGGCTTATGCTGTTGGAGTATTGCCTTGAGGACCTTGTTGATACAGATGTTGGCATTCATACATTTGGTTTGCCTTTACTTCCTTTAGCAAATGGGGACTTTGGTTTGCTGTCTGAACCAACAAATGGAATCTCTTATTTTATATGCAGCGATTTGGAATACACACTTCTTCATAACCTTTCTGATAGAGTAATCGACAGGAAAATCCCTTGCAATTTATTGGACCGACTGACGGCTGTTGCGAAGGCATCTGGTGCAAACCTTAGTTTTTTCAGTGTTCCCAAGCTCCTTCAAGTAATGCCCAAATTTTTTCCTGCTGAATGGAAATATAAAACTAAAGTTCTTTGGGACCCTGGGTCGTGTTCTACTCCAACAGTGTCATGGTTTGCGCTCTTCTGGCGTTATCTCAGAGATAAATGTGCAGAGTTAAGTTTCTTTGGTGATTGGCCTATCTTACCATCAACTTCGGGGCATTTGTATAGACCATCTAGGCACTTAAAATTGCTGAATGCAGAAAACTTGTCTGATAAAATGCAACATGTTCTGATAAACATAGGATGCAAGATACTAGATCGCTGTCATGATATTCAACATCCAGACTTACCTAATTATGTCTGTGATGCTGATGGTGGTGGTGTTCTGCAGTCTATCTTTGATGTTGTCTCTTCTAGTGAGAGAACGGAAGATTTTCTTGAACATCTGGTAGTGGAAGAAAGAGATGAGCTTCGTGGATTTCTTCTGGACCCGAGGTGGTATATTGGCAATTGTATGGATGTGTCCAACTTATGCAATTGCAAAAGGTTGCCTGTTTATCGAGTTTATGGTGTAGAGCACTCTGAAAGTGTTAAGTTCTCTGATTTAGTAAACCCTCAAAAATACTTGCCACCTTTGGATTGTTCTGCATCTCTCCTTTCTGCTGAGTTCATTGTTAGTTCTTCAAATACAGAAGAAGAGGTGCTAAATAGATATCTTGGTATTGAACGAATGAGAAAGGCTGACTTCTACAAGAAGCACGTCTTAAATAGGGTCAATTTGCTGGACCCTGACCTTCGTGACAACATCATGATTATGATTTTGAGAGAGCTACCTCATCTTTGTGTTGAGGATGCACATTTTAAAGAAAATCTGAGAAACTTGGACTTTATCCCTACGTCTAATGGCTCCATGAGAAGTCCTTCGGTGCTGTATGATCCTAGAAATGAGGAATTATATGCTTTATTGGAAGATTGTGATAGTTTTCCTTATGGTGCTTTCCAGGAATTTGGCATTTTAGACATATTACAAGGTTTGGGTCTCAGGACAACTGTGTCCACTGAGACAGTGATACAAAGTGCTCGAAGGGTGGAAAAATTGATGCATACCGATCCAGAAACTGCTCATTCTAGAGGTGAAGTGCTTCTTTCATATTTGGAAGTGAATGCATCAAAGTGGTTACCTTATCCGACCAAGGATGATCATGGAACCATGAATAGAATGTTCTCAAGAGCTACAAATGCATTTAAACCTCGTCATGTTAAATCTGACTTAGAGAAGTTCTGGAGTGATCTTCGGTTAGTATGCTGGTGCCCGGTTCTTGTTTCTTCGCCGTATCAATCTTTACCATGGCCTGCTGTCTCATCCGTGGTTGCTCCTCCTAAACTTGTGAGATTATACTCCGACTTGTGGCTGGTCTCTGCAAGCATGCGCATACTGGATGGAGAATGTTCTTCTTCAGCTTTATCTAATCAATTAGGTTGGTCTTCTCCACCTGCAGGAAGTGTAATTGCTGCACAGCTTCTTGAGCTTGGGAAAAATAGTGAAATTGTTACTGATTCAATGTTAAGGAAGGAATTAGCCTTAGCAATGCCAAGGATATATTCTATATTGATGAACATGCTTGCTTCAGATGAAATTGACATTGTCAAAGCTGTTTTAGAGGGCTGTCGCTGGATTTGGGTTGGAGATGGATTTGCAACTACTGATGAGGTTGTCCTCAATGGTCCTCTACACTTGGCTCCTTACATGCGTGTTATACCTGTGGATTTGGCAGTTTTCAAAGAACTATTTGTGGAGCTGGGCATCCGAGAATTCTTGTGTCCTAATGATTATGCTAATATATTAAGTCGAATGGCAATAAAGAAAGGTTCCCTTCCTTTGGATGCTCAGGAAATCAGGGCTGCTATATTAATTGCACAACATCTTTCTGAAGTTCAGTTTTCTGAAGATCCAGTTAAGATCTACTTACCTGATGTGTCATGTAGATTGCTTTTTGCTACGGATTTGGTGTTCAATGATGCTCCCTGGTTGCTTGATTCAGAAGATCCCAGTTCCTCATTCGGTAGTTCATCTAATATGGCTTTTAATGCAAGTCAAACTGTCCATAGATTTGTGCATGGGAACATTTCTAATGATGTCGCTGAGAAACTTGGAGTACGCTCTCTTCGAAGGATGTTGCTTGCAGAAAGTTCTGATTCCATGAACCTGAGCTTGTCTGGTGCTGCTGAAGCATTTGGGCAGCATGAGGCATTAACAACCAGGCTTAAACATATACTTGAAATGTATGCAGATGGACCTGGGACTCTGTTTGAGCTGGTACAAAATGCAGAGGATGCTAATGCTTCTAAGGTGATTTTTTTATTGGATAAAACTCAATATGGGACTTCATCTGTTCTCTCTCCTGAAATGGCGGATTGGCAGGGACCTGCTTTGTACTGTTTCAATGACTCTGTTTTTACTCCCCAAGATTTGTATGCAATCTCTCGTATAGGTCAAGAGACCAAACTAGAGAAACCATTTGCCATTGGAAGATTTGGGCTGGGCTTTAATTGTGTTTATCACTTCACGGATATTCCAACTTTTGTTTCGGGAGAAAATATTGTTATGTTTGACCCACATGCCTGCAATTTACCTGGTATATCTCCTTCGCATCCTGGACTACGGATCAAATTCGCTGGGAGAAGAATATTAGAACAGTTTCCTGATCAATTTTCTCCATTTCTGCATTTCGGATGTGATCTGCAACATTCTTTCCCAGGTACCCTCTTCCGTTTCCCCCTTAGGAGTGCAAATGTTTCTTCTAGAAGCCAAATAAAGAAAGAAGGGTACACACCTGATGATGTCCTAGATCTATTTCATTCCTTTTCGGAGGTTGTCTCTGAGACGTTGCTTTTCCTGCGGAATGTGAAAAGTATTTCGATTTTTGTCAAAGAAGGTGCGAACAGTGAAATGCAAGTGCTACATTGTGTTGACAAGCAAAATGTAGGTGATCCCGAGGATGAAAGTAATCCAAATCATCAGGTCTTCAGTCTTATGTACGGGAAGCAGCATGACAAAACTAATAAAGTTCAGTTCCTTAACCAATTATGTAAGTCTGTGAATATAGACTTGCCATGGAAGTGTCATAAGATTATGTTGTCTGAGAAGAGCACTTCTGGTAGTCGTGCACATTTGTGGTTAACTAGTGAGTGCTTAGGATTCATTCGAGGTAAGAATAACCATGACAACCTTGATAATAAGTACCACAAAGCTATTCCTTGGGCATGTGTTGCTACTTGTTTACACACAATGAAAATTGAAAGCGATTTGGATGATGGTTTTGATAAATCTGATCTCATTGCTTCTAAATTGCTAGACTTCCCAGCGGCATCGGCTGGTTCTATAGAGAATTTTGAGGGTCGTGCCTTCTGTTTTTTGCCACTGCCAGTGATTACTGGGCTTCCTGTGCATGTCAATGCATATTTTGAGTTATCATCTAACCGAAGAGATATATGGTTTGGTAATGACATGGCAGGGGGTGGGAAGAAACGCTCTGAGTGGAATATGTACCTACTTGAAGATGTTGTTGCTCCAGCTTATGGTTATTTACTTGAGAAAGTTGCTTCAGAAATTGGCCCATGTGATTCATTCTTTTCCTTTTGGCCAATCAAGATGGGATATGAACCATGGGCGTCAGTGGTGCGGAAACTCTATAACTTCATCTCAGATTCCGGTCTTAGAGTATTGTTTACGAAAGCTAGAGGTGGACAATGGATCTCAACGAAGCAAGCAATTTTTCCAGATTTCGCTTTTGGCAAGGCACGGGAACTTGTGGATGCATTATCAGATGCTGGTTTGCCATTGGCAACCATCCCTGAGGCTCTTGTGGAAAAATTTAAGGAGATATGCCCGGGAGTGCATTTTCTTACACCTCAACTGCTCCGTACTCTTTTAATTAGGAGGAATCGTGAATTTAGAGATAGAAATGCTATGATCTTAACCCTAGAATACTGCTTGCTTGATCTAAGAACTCCAGTTCAATCTAGCACTTACTTTGGCTTATCCTTGATACCTCTTTCCAATGGTTTATTTACAAAGTTTCAGAAGAGGGGGGAGGGTGATCGAATTTATATTGTTCAGGGTGACGGATATGGTCTTCTTAAGGATTCTCTTCCCCACCAACTTGTAGACTCTGGGATCTCTGCTTTTCTCTATGACAAGTTATGTGAAGTAGCCCAAAGTGAAGATTTTAACATTACTTTCTTGACTTGCCCTTTGCTTGAGAGACTTTTTATGCAATTACTCCCAGCAGACTGGCAGCTGGCTAAACAGGTGAATTGGGTCCTTGGTTGTCAAGGACATCCTGATTTGGAATGGATGAGACTGCTGTGGAGCTATCTCAAGTCTTCTTGTGATGATCTCTCTTTGTTTTCGAAGTGGCCTATTTTGCCTGTTTTAAACAATCGTCTCCTGCAGCTAGTGGAAAATTCCAATGTGATCAAAGATGGTGGATGGAGTGAAAATATGTCATCACTTTTGCTGCGTGTTGGATGCCTGATATTGACGCGTGACCTCCCAATAGACCATCCCCAATTAATGCGTTATGTCCAGCCTCCCACGGCAAGTGGTATATTAAATGCATTGTTGGCAGCCGCTGTGAAGATAGAAAAGATTGAGGGACTCTTTAGTAATGCATTGGAGGGAGAAATGCATGAACTTAGGAGCTATATTCTCCAGTCCAAGTGGTTCTGTGAAGATTCTCTGAATAGCAGTCAGATGGTTATCATCAAAGAGATTCCTATGTTTGAATCATTCAAGAGCAGAAAAATGGTATCTTTGAGTAGGTCAGCTAAATGGCTAAAACCAAATGGTGTACATGAAGATCTATTGAATGATGATTTCTTGAGAATCGAATCAGATAAGGAAAGGATCATTTTGAATAAATACTTAGAAGTTGCAGAACCTACAAAGGCGGACTTCATCAAACATTATGTAATCACTCACATGCCTGAGTTTATTTCTCACGATGGATTACTCTCATCCATCTTACAAGATATCAAATATTTGATGGAAGAGGATGACTCCTTCAAAGAAGCAATCTCCAAAGCTTCTTTTGTTTTAACTCGTGATGGTTCCTGGAAAGAGCCTATCAGGTGTGTTTATTTATCCATTCACTAAACTAGCTTATGTCATGCGTGAATGACTTAATCCTTGATGATCTCAAATAGTTGTTTTTTTCACTCAGTCAAATTAGTTCTGCTTAGAAGTTATGCATAAGTATAATACTACCAATTGTAAAACATTGTAAAAGGTAGAAGTTATCAGTATATTTTTTCTAATGGGTCACCAAATGATGCAGGAAGTACACTATGGGTAAAACATTTATTTCCCCGGGCTAGGTTGTAGATCATATTTCACAAATACAAACTGAATGAGGAGTCATTTTCTTATGAGAAGTGTGAAGAAGTCCGAGATCGATGGTTAAAGGGATGGGTGGTCTACTTATATGGTCTTGGGAAATCCTCTTCTCATGAGCTAAGCTTTTGGAGTTTAGTTAGACCCAAGATCCATTTCTTTAAAATGTTGTTCATGCACCAGATCTTAAGCCCCGGGCATGAGGGAGGGTGTGAAGGAGTCCCACAATGGTGGTTAATGGGAGGGTGGTCTCCTATATGGTCCTGGAAATTTCTCCCCTCATGAGCTAGCTTTTGAGTTTGAGTTGGGCCCAAGATCCATTTCTTTACCAGAAGTGATAATTGGTAGCAGTATTGAAGTTATATTTAATATAAAATTATTGGCACATGCTCTGTCTTTTTTGGTTTTGCTACATCAGTTTTTCTTTTTTAAAATCAACATGCTAAAAAACGTAGCTCTAGTAAAATCAGCCTAAGCTTGACATTTTCAGGGCCAACACACAGTCTTTCTCCTATTAGACCTTTACTTCAAAGTTTTAACCGTATATATTTTGTATGGTGTATCTATGTGATCTACATACAATACACTCTCATGTGTGTGTGTGTGTATATATATATTTATCTATAACATGTGGAGTATGTTCTTACATGTATGATTGTGGAATCTCTGTATTGTTTCTGTAGGCTTTATGATCCTCGTATCCCAGAACTGAAAATGTTGTTGCATGGAGGTGCCTTCTTTCCATGTGAAAAGTTCTCTAGTCCGGAGTTTCTTGAGATTTTGGTTAACCTTGGGCTTCGGCAATCTTTAAGCTTTACTGGTTTGCTTGATTGTGCCACATCTGTGGCATTGTTGCATAATTCCGAAGAGTTAGAAGCGGTGAAGAATGGTAGCAGGTTGCTTCACTTGTTGGACTCTGTGGCATCAAAGCTCTCAGCACTGGACGGGGACTCCAGTACTGGATATGAAACTTCTGAGGGGTCATGTCTTAGTGTTTGCATTAAAGGAGCTGTTGATGTTACTGACAACCTGTCAGGAATTATTTCATTTCTCAGCAACTGGATTGACGATATGACTGGAGAAGAATTTTGGTCAGCACTGAGATCCATCAGTTGGTGTCCTGTACTTGTAGAACCGCCTATCAGAGGATTGCCGTGGTTAGCCTCAGGTAGAAAAATTGCAATGCCAATTAATGTTCGGCCCAAGTCACAGATGTGGATGGTTTCATCTAAGATGCATATCCTGGATGGTGAATGTTCCGAGCATCTGCAACATAAACTTGGTTGGATGGATCGCGCAAGTATAGAGACTCTGTCTGAACAATTGCTTGGACTACCTAAATTCTATGTGGAGGCAAATGAAAGCTCAGATGTAGCACCTAATCTGGATTCAGTTTTGCAGAAGCAGGTGCTCTTAATTTATTCGCAGTTGCAAGAATTTATTGGTATGAACGACTTCGAGGTTCTCAAGTCTACCTTAGATGGTGCTCGGTGGGTTTGGATAGGAGATGATTTTGTTTCTCCTGCTGTACTTGCTTTTGACTCTCCTGTGAAATTCAGTCCCTACTTGTATGTTGTACCGTCTGAGTTAACGGTTTTCAGAGATTTGCTTGTGGAGTTGGGCGTTAGACTCAGTTTTGATGTTTTTGATTACTTCCATGTTTTACAAAGGTTGCAAAATGATGTGAAAGGATTCCCCCTTTCTGCCGATCAACTGAGTTTTGTCAATCATGTGCTAGAAGCAATTGCAGATTGCAACATGGATAGCTTAATGTTTGAGTCTTCTAGTACTCCTTTATTACTTCCTGATTCTTCTGGAGTTCTTATGAGTGCTGGGAATCTTGTTTATAACGATGCTCCTTGGATGGAGAGCAATACCGTTGGTGGAAAGCGTCTTGTTCATCCATCTATAAGCCAAAATCTTGCGGACAGATTGGGTATTCAATCACTTCGAAGTGTGTCATTAGTCAGTGAAGAGATGACAAAAGACTTACCATGCATGGATTACACAAAAATATGTGAACTTTTGGAGTTGTATGGAAAAACTGATTTCCTTTTGTACGACCTACTTGAGTTGGCAGACTGCTGCAAAGCAAAAAAGCTTCATCTGATTTTCGACAGAAGGGAACATCGGTGTCAGTCCCTTCTGCAGCATAATCTAGGTAATGTAGTTTTTTGAACCTACTACTGATTGGTTATTTCTCTTACAGTCTTAAGGGCAGAAACATGTAATTTTTGTGTGTTCTCGAGTTTGGAGCACCTTCCACATGCTGTATGGCTTGCTTGTTTTCTTCCCTGCATGTTTTTTGAATGTTAAAGTAAGTATATTGATTTAGCAACAACTGCTGTAAAAATTGACAAGGGCTGCATTACGACATATGTTATGAGCTGAGAAAGTCAACCATATCCTCAATGTCTTTTGCAAGGGCCATGTCGCGCCAAAAAAAGAAGAGAAGATATACATCTGTACTTAATGCTAATTAGAGATTCTGATTTTCTTTTACAAATTCTACTGTTACTTTCTTTCCAAAGAGTCTGCCAGATGAATAAAGGGATGGTATTCCAAGTGTTCATCTTTGCCTTTCTCGCTCTCAGACCTTGCAGGTGCTAGCACTCTAATAATTCTTTCGTTGTCCTTGGCATTGTCCATTTAACCCCTATAATGTTTAGAAAGAAGTTCCATATCAGCAAAGTGAAGGTACAATGAAGAAATAGATGATTGACATCCTCTGTTTGTTGTCCGCAAAGCAAATACCTACTGCTATGTTAAATACCTACTGACATGCACCTTGTGCAACCGACCAAGAAAAGCACCAGAGTTTTAAAGGTTAATATTTTGATTGGATGACTTAAGTATATCTTCTCATTTAGAGGTAGATTGTTGATGCATCTTACTGTACAATAATAGAAGTCTCACCTCCTTCATCTTGTCCACCACGGGGGCCACGCCCACCTTATCCAAAATATCCTCTTTCCTAACTCTTATCATTCCTAGTATGCCCACACATCTATCTAAATGTGCAAGTTTTTGACCGACCAATACTCTGCCGAAAACAATATACTGGTCTAACCACCACTTTATAGAACTTATCTTTAAGTCTTGGTGACACATTCTTATCACACAAGACACCGGGTGCAAGCCTCCATTTCATCTGCCCCACTCCAATACTGTGTGTAACATCCTCATTGATCTCATTATTACCCAGGATTACTGACCTAAAATACTTGGAACTTCCTCTCTTGGAGATAACCTGTTTACCAATCGTCACTTCTACATCCACTTCATGAGTTGCATCACTAAGCTTGTACCCTATAAGTACTATATCTTAGTCCTGCAACCTAAACCCTTTAGACTCTCGGGTCCATCTCCAAATCTCAAGCTTATCGTAAGCTCTGTTCCGTGCATCGTCAATCAATATTATGTCATCGGCAAATAATATGGTACCTCCCCTTGAATATGCCGCATCAGTTCATCCCTCACCAAGGCAAAAAGCCAACAACCACAAACATTTGTATTTGAGCTTCTGTACAGTATCTATTTTTCCTTCAAAACATCTGCCATCCATTTCCTTCCTTATAACCCAAAATATTCAAGCAGACACTATAAATCCAAATCTTATTCAATAGCTTACTGATTTCCTTGAGTCCCCAGTAGTTTAGCACTTTGAATGAGTATGACATAACAAATTGTACCTTGAATAAGTTGAAGAATAATGGTCAGCTCTGGTGGGTCACTGGACAATGCCAGAAAGAGGTGGCTGCAGCTTTCCACCTCTTTATTTACACATAAAGCACCTTCTTCAGATTGTCATTCCCCTTCTCAGCAGATTGCTATGAGTGAGGCAAGCTTTATGAGCAGCCAACCACATTAAAAAAAACTGTAAAGTGGCTTTGATTTCCACAACTAGTTCCATGTCCAATATGATGTGCTTTCACCCACACTGTTGATCACTATTGAAAGACACTATGCATTTTAAATATTTTGCGAGCTTCCATTGTTTCTTGCACTCTGCATTACAGTTGAGCTGTGCTCCCTTAACATTGTTATTCTGATTGCTTTTTCTGATTAATTCTTTCCTACATTAATGTGGTGATGCAGTAGGAAGTACAGTAGTTTTTTATGCATTCAATTCATATAAAAACCTTGGTATATCTGAAGGAAACGGTTGAAAAGCTTATATGACTGCTACAAAGCAAAGAAATCCCAAGTTCCATTGTAGATCTCAGAAGTGGCAAATATTCTTACTTCATCAAAAAAAAAAAAAGTGGCAGATATCCAAGATAAGAGGATGAATGACTAACGATTTTTCTTGCTCCATTTTATAAGCAGATTTTTTTTAAGACCTAATATTATCGACAAACTAATTTCCTAACCTTTTTCCATAAAAAGATTTCTTATAAGAGGAAAGAAGTGTACCATAAGATAACTGCAAAAACACCTAGATTTTATATTATAAAAAATAATCTAAACAAAATAGTAACCTAGAAAATAACCCAAATCCTAAGAACCTGCTTTATAGGACTACTAAAGTACATCATGAACTTCTCCATTACTTCTACTATCTATTACAAACAGTATTCCTCCGTTTTATTTATATGAACTGATTTGACTGGGCATGGAGTTTAGGGAAATACAAAATTTTCTTGAAACTTATGGGTTTAGACTTGCAATAACATTTGTGTGGCCATAAAAGCTTTCTATTATGGGTAAAAAGGTAATTTAAATTTAACTTGTCTTCAAATTTAGAAAAGGGTCATCATTTTCATATGGACTAATAAGGAAATCGGTTCACATAAATTGAAAAGGGGTAGTAGCTTCTATTGTCATCTTACCCCCCTGGAATGCAGATTATGAATAAATTACTAACACAGTAAGAAAATAACGAATAACCGACATCCGAAAGGATTACTGAAGTACTTTGTCATATGTACTTCTATAGCTTTTCTGAAGAATAACTTCTGTGCTACCTCTCTTCCTACACTCTGTCTCTTGAAAGTAGCTATTTTAGATTTTATGCTCTGTAGATTCCCTTGTCTTCATTCTAGAAACCTCTTATTTTGCAGGTGACTTTCAAGGACCTGCACTAGTTGTCATCCTTGAAGGGGCTAACTTAAGTAGAGATGAAGTAGCTGGACTTCAGTTTCTTCCACCTTGGGGTCTGCGTGGTGATACCATGAACTATGGGCTGGGGTTGCTTAGTTGTTTTTCAATAAGTGATTTTGTATCAGTTGTTTCAGATGGCTTCTTGTACATGTTTGATCCTAAAGGTTTAGCGCTTGCAATGCCTTCACATCGTGGACCAGCTGCGAAAATGTTCTCGCTAAGAGGTACATACTGCATTGTTGTTCTACTTAGTGCTTAATCATGCTTATATACTCCTGTGCCTAATGCTAATTATGCTGGACAAATGTGGATAGATTTAGTTTTTACTGATACAATTTGGTACTGATCAGTAAATGCTAAATTTGATGGTCTAAAAATTTATTCTAAATGATTATTAATAAAAAACTTGTCTGAAATAATTTGGTAAAAAGAAAAAACAATGTAATTGAGCACTTGCTGTTAGAAGTTACCATGTTGAAACAGAAAATATTCATTGTCGTATATTTACATGTAAATATGTAACGTTGAGATAAATTTAGTATGATGATGACATGACCTGCCACTGCAAATTACATATGATCATAGGCAACGGATTGTGCATTTTCTCCATTCCACTGTCTGTAATGATCTCATACTAAAGTTCGTTATAAATTTTGGGTTATGTGCACATCCATATTATTTATGCTTATACATATATTTTACAGCATCTATGTACAAAACTTAATTTGTTCTGATGAAAATATACTTTTCAAATGTGAAAAGTGGGTAAATGGGATAATAGGCCCTAACAACCTGCAAATGTATGTAAAGACACGTGAATAATTTTTACAGGCCTGTTTTGCTATGATTTGTAGGAACTCATTCAGTAAGTAATATAAATTACTGACTTAAATTACAGGAGAATTTCCAAAATGAATATCAAGTGATATAATCCGCTAACTAATGTATTCCCGTTGAAATTTGGTAAAAGGGTATCAGACCATAAAAGAAGGAAAGAAGACAGGTTCTTGAAGTTATTGTTGCTTTATGTTCCTTAATATGAATAGTAAAATTGATAACATGAAAATATAATCCGCTAACTAATGTATTCCCGTTGAAATTTGGTAAAAGGGTATCAGACCATAAAAGAAGGAAAGAAGACAGGTTCTTGAAGTTATTGTTGCTTTATGTTCCTTAATATGAATAGTAAAATTGATAACATGAAAATATAATCCGCTAACTAATGTATTCCCGTTGAAATTTGGTAAAAGGGTATCAGACCATAAAAGAAGGAAAGAAGACAGGTTCTTGAAGTTATTGTTGCTTTATGTTCCTTAATATGAATAGTAAAATTGATAACATGAAAATATAATCCGCTAACTAATGTATTCCCGTTGAAATTTGGTAAAAGGGTATCAGACCATAAAAGAAGGAAAGAAGACAGGTTCTTGAAGTTATTGTTGCTTTATGTTCCTTAATATGAATAGTAAAATTGATAACATGAAAATATAATCCGCTAACTAATGTATTCCCGTTGAAATTTGGTAAAAGGGTATCAGACCATAAAAGAAGGAAAGAAGACAGGTTCTTGAAGTTATTGTTGCTTTATGTTCCTTAATATGAATAGTAAAATTGATAACATGAAA
>JAJONR010014250.1:0-16690 GCA_029582245.1 Solanum etuberosum
TTTTTTTATTTTTAAACCACCCCCCCCCCCCCCCCCCCCAAATTTATTTTTAATGCACCTTTTTATCAACACATGAATCTTTAGTGATTAGAATACGTTATACAATGAATTTTATTCAACCATTTTCTATGGGATCGACCTCAAGTCCTAGTTGGGTTAAATATTGCAAGCAACTACCTACATAAACCTTTGATTCGGGTCCTAAGATTATTTGGTGTGTTTTGAGTAGTTGGTTGAAAATTTGGAAAGTTAGAAGTTAAAGAGTTGTTTTTGGACAACATCCGGTCAAAATACCTCGTTTGGACGTTTGATTATTACATTAATATTGAAATATTGTTTCTAAGCTAATAGCATAGTTGATTTGTTTCTGGGAGGTTCTCAATGATTTTTAAATAATTTTTTTTAATTTTTTAATGTTTTGGCCTTGTTTAAGCATAAAATGTGTCGACTTAAAAGTCTATGTTTAGTTCTAGAGATCGAAAATTTATTACGAGACTTCAAAAATTTTGAGCATGAATTATAGGAAAGATCTAAAAAATTTGGTGAATTTTGATAAGTCGAGACCGTTTATTGTGTAATATGAAATAATTCTTTAACGAGTAAAAATTATATTTGACTAGGAAAATTAGCACTAAATTGAGTTTCAATTGAATGAGTAGATCTGTATCATTTTTTTTAAATATATATATATAAAGAAAAATTGGTGCATTTAGAGATCGTTGATGGAGTTACGGTCCTTTTAATGAGAAATTAAATTGCTGGTGCAATAATTTCTGGTACTAAAATAGTTGGTGCGGATTTTTTGAACAATGTTTTTAAATTTCATACTGTGTTTATTTGGTAATTTGAGCATATTTGGAATTGTAGAGCTCAAAATTGACTTTTGCAACATTCTTCTCGTTTTAACAAGAGAATAAGTATCTAATTACTTATTTTGGTATTCTTCCATGACTTCTTTAGTTGATTTTCATTTTATCTGTGAGTTTGTTAGAGAAAAATTAGGAATTTCTATCCTAGATCTAGAAATCATTTTTTTTTTATCTAGAGGTAGATTCGAACTTGGTTTTGTTGAATTTTCTTATGTAAGGTCCTTATGTTATAGGCAAACTGACTTTGATATCAAATTTATCTATAGATTATTTCATCATTTTAAATCGAGTATGAATATAAAAATTGAGAATTTCATGTCTAAATTTAAAAAATCACATTTTGAAGTTTTAAAGGTCGATTATAACTCCATTTTAAGATCCTTAAACTATGGATAACATGAATTTTTAATAAAATTCTAATTTTGCCCTTGTGGGCTCGGAATTATTTTTTTTTTACCAGAAATAGAAGTATAATAATATGAGTGTGTATAGTTTCATATATTTATGTAGAATACATATTTGATTATATTGGGCTCATTCGGAGGCTATTCGAAAGGAAAAGACTTTGATTTGATTGTTTGAACTTCGTTTGAGGCAAGTTGAAGGTTTCTTTGACTCCTTTGAAGTATTAATTTATTACTTGACTGTAATTAGAAGTAATGAAAAAATTGGGGTCCCAAAAGGTGAGGTGACACATCTATGTAGGTACCAAAGTTATTTTGATGGGTTAAAGATAACTAATTGAATGGTTTACTTAGTTTTCTTGATTCGATTTTTGTTGCGATTATTGATTTATTTGAAGAAAATCCTAAATGTGTTAGAAGGTAGAACTTTGCCTTCTTAGTGGACTTGAATGTAATTGGAATGGTTGATAATGAATGTTGTAATGTCAATTCTTGTAAATTGATATGGAATGCGTTAACTAGAGAAATATGATGAAAGGATGATTGAAAGTGACTATTGTGAATTAGTGTTATTGAATACATTGATTTTATATATGCATTATTCACATTTCATTCATTTGGATCGGAGTGGCACACCTGCATAACTGTTATTTTGTATAAATATCTATTGATCAGAGTAACATGTCTGTCTAATTATATTAATAAATCAGAGTGTTATATATATGCTGAGTACATGTTTGGTACTCATGCTTGCTATTTTTGTACCCTATGTGCAAGTACTGAGCATTGTATTCTCGGACGCTAACATAATGCCTTAGTTTGAGGCCCATCATTTAGAGAATTCAAGGTAGCTGATGGTTGATACATAGCTATACATGATCTCTTCTATTTCCTTTATTTTTTACTTTATACTTTTCGTACCATTCAGTTGTACTTGATATATATTGGTAATGATTTGTACTCGTGACTTCTAGATTTTGGTTAATTATATTATTGTTTTCTATATCTTCTTCAGCATTTTGATATGAGACATGATATTGAGCCTTGACGTTAATACTTCTTCCACATATTTACCTTATTTTACATTATGTGATATTGGATTGGCTTACCTATCACGAAGGTGGATAGGTGTCTTTACTTCTCCAAATATTTGGTCATGACACTCATGTTTGATTGACTTAAATGTTTTGAAAAATATTTTTCAAATGGACTTACTTTCCTCCAATTTTTTTAAAAAAAAACGGAGAAGGGCCTAAAATGCCCCTCAAATATTTGAATTGGTACAAAATTATCCTCCATCCACCTATCGGCCTTAAAATACCCCTGACGTCCACCTTTCGGCTCAAAAATACCCTTATGTCTAACGGATCATACTCATTAGGTGGATGGAGGGTAATATTATACCAAATCTCGTAGTTTAAGGGCATTTTAGGCCCTTTCCGTTAAAATAATTTGAAATTACTTAATATATAAGCTCACATGATTGATTTGATTTTGAATTTCATAGTAAATTTAAAATTATAAAAAGGTTAGACATCTACTCTCTACACCCCTCCCTCCCCGGCCCTTCACTTCCTATGTCTTCCATTTTTTTTTCTCTATTTGGATCTTGTCCACCATTTTATTTTATTTTAAATTTATGACAAACAAGAGAGAAAAAAAGGAAGAAAATAACGATGCATTCATATAGAAATAATTAGTTCAATAAAAGATGACTTAATTAAGCAAATATGTACAAATATTATATTTTTCTTTTGTGTGTACCCAAAATTAAAAATAAAAGAATAAAAATAATCATTTCTCTTATCCCCACCCTCATCCATCATGACAATAATCATATATTTAAATAAAAGAGAACCCTAGGCCCGCCTACGTGGCGCCACCACAAGCTAGAATTTCCTTTTAAATTTATTTATTTTCAAAAATAGCCTTCCCCTTTCATGAAAAGATGCGACTTTTATGAAAAGTTGTGACTTTTATGGAGAGTTGCGACTTTTATGAAGAGTTGCGACTTTTATGAAAGGTTGTGACCTTTTCGAAGGGTTGTAACTTTTCCAAAGAGTTGTGACTTTTCCGATAAGACGCAATAAATATTTGTTCACACTACTCTTTGTTGTCTATAAATAGAGGGATTTCCTCTCATTTTAAAACAACAAAAATTCTGAACTTTTTTTTCTTCTTCTGCACAATTAAATATTCGTGTACTTTGCTCCTGTTGAGTGGCTCACTGACACCATTATTTTTGTATCGATACACTTGTAAATAGAATCGTTCCATCCTGAGAGGATCTATTCCTTTAAACCTCAGGTACAAGAGGGGAATGATTTCCTTAAGGGGACACTTTGCATTCAATGGACTCAATTTTTTCCTTTCTGTTTCATTCTATTGTTATAGATCATGATATATTTTTTTACATTCATTAATTTATGCTTATGATATTAATTGTTGTTTTTGAGTACATGTTTTAAACTTTGTTGTTTATATTTCTGCAAAGTTATTGTTAAAGTATTTGTTAGTACAGATAAAAATTATTTATTTATTAGAAAATTTAATATCTCATGTTGATGTTCATCTGATTTCCCAAAAATATCAAATAGTAACACTTCCTGGAGGCAAAAGGATAAATTATAAAATCAAATTAAAGATGATTGATTAAAGGATAGATGATAAGATGTTATAATTATCATTTTCCTTTACATTATTAATGTTCGTTAGTACGTAGTCTTGTATGTAAGATAATATAGTGTTTTAGTTTTAATGACCGATAGGTTTTAAGTATTATTTTATAAATTTTGTGATATTAAATTTTCGCACGAAGCGCGAGTAATTTTACTAGTACTAATTAAAAGAATATAAATATGTGAGTTCATTTCAAGTTTGAGTCCTCGATATCCTAATTAAGAATAAGAGATTAAAAAAAGGAATAAAAGAGAAAATGAACAAGACATTTGGATAATTGAGAGAAAATTTTATATTAATGAAAATAATATTTTTTTTAGATGGACAATCAGTCGGGGTAAGTATGGATTTTAGTTGGATCCCCATTTATGAGTTGGGTTACGTTATAATAAATTGGGGTTGATTTAAAATAGACCAATAGGATGATATCATGAAATTAATTATTTTCAAGTGTATCGGTTAAAAATATGAATCATAAATGGTTTTATAGAAAAAATGAATTTTTTAAAATATCATTTTTATTATTTATATGAGAAGGGTTTAAATTTGGACTAATCACATTAAGCAATATAATAAATAAATATTTAATAATTTTACTTTAAGGGAACTATTAAAAATAAGGGCAAATATGAGTCAAAGGATTAACATCGAGGGTATTTTTGAGCCGAAAGGTGGACATCAGGGGTATTTTAGGGCCGATAGGTGGATGGAGGGTAGTTTTGTACCAATTCAAATATTTGAGGGGCATTTTAGGCCCTTCTCCGTAAAAAAAATGATTTCTCAACATAAAGTAAACAAATCATTTTTCAAAACTCTTTTTCAACCTCACCACTTGACCTCAATCAGGAACCCCATGTCAACTCTGACCCAAGACCCAACTCATAACCCCGACCTAGGACCAAACTCTCAAAACCTAACCCCGACCCCACTTCGAGACCAAACTCCAAACCCTAACTCGACTCCTAATACCAACCTCAATGCGAATCACACCCCGACTCCTAAACCCAGCCTAGGAACTGAGACCTAATTCCTAACAAGGATCTGACCTTGACCACAACCCTAGCCAGGACCCAACTCTCGATTCCAACCCTAACTTGGGGTCAAGGTAGAGTCTTGGCTTGGGGTCGAGTCATCTCCAATCACAGTTCAAGATCAAGGTCGATATTAGGTCCTAAGTCAGTGTTAGGACACGACATTGACTTGGGACCTAAATCTTAACCCCAAGACTAGACCTAACTCTTGACCCTGATCCTGACCCAAACCTAACTCCCAAAACCAACCCTAACTTGGGAACAAAATCCGACTCCCAACCCCAACTCAAGGTCAAAGTTGGGAATTGGGGTCAAATCTCCGATCTCAATTCGAGATAAGGATGGAGTTTAGGTCCTTAATCAACAACGGATCCAGTTCGTGGTAGGTTGTCAAGTCTCAGGTTAAGGTCAAGGTCGGAGGTTAGGTCTCTAGTCGAGGTCAGGGTTGGGACAGAGGTCTAGGACTGTGTTAAAAGGTGGGGATTCGGGTTTGGTGTCATAGTATTTGCCTAGATTATACTTAAATGCTCTTCGGACAATACTTTCTTCTTACTAACCAAACACCAAATAAGAAAATATTTTTCGTGAAAAATATTTTTTCCGTCATGCAAACCACACCCTAAACCCAAAATCTTATTTAACAAGTTTGTCAACAACATAGGCACCACAATTCACATTGCAACTATTCTTGCTAAGACGTTACAAAAAGTGCGTCAATGTCATGAAGGTGATGTTTCCTCCGATTTTGCACGTTTTGCTGGAGGGAAACTTAAGTCTCTACCATCTGAGTCATGATTCTCACAAGCTTTCCTTTCGGGTGATTTTCGTTCCTTATTCTCAGTGAGATCATCTGCAGAGCTTGAAGCAACATTTGAACTAAGTTCAATGCTGACATGATCCTGCTCGGGTGCATCTGATTTGTCATCAGGAGGGGCATGCTTTATTTCAGTGGATGGTGAAGGAGGTTCATCTGATTTTGATGATGATACATTTAGTTCTTTTCCCATGTTTTTCGTTTTCTCAAACATTATTTGAAGGTATTTCCCTTGTTCTTCAATCCGCAACTGTAACTTTCTTTGGATCTGAGAAAAGAGGTATTTTATTAGAATGATGCATTGTGCCACCAAATGTAAAATGTATATATCTTAGTACAACCATTAATAGTAAAGATACACCAGTAACAGTGTTTCTGAGCAATCCTCAAGAAACAGCAATGGGAGAATGTAATCTTTAAACATTAAAAAAACTAAATAAGAATAATATTACTTAACATATTGAGAGACGTATCAAACACCATTTAATGGTATTTTTCCCTCAGGAAGATTTACCATATAACTTCTACTATCCAGCATACGAATATCACTTTCCACTTCTAAAGCAGGATATTAGCCAAGGAGAATTCAATCTAGTGTAACATAATAACTCAAATGTCAAATTTACCAAAGTGTGGCCAAAATACTGAGAAAACAAGGATATTCTGCATGGTTGCTGAAAAAGCTTATCCAAGACAATGGCAATAAAAGTTGAAGGGATCCAAAATTATGGAAGAGGAAACCTGAAGATTGTTCACTACATAGATAAGACACCATTTAGAGCTTTTAATCAATACTCCAATGTTCACTACATAAATAAATTATTCACAATATATTATACCTTTATTATTCAATATTGAGGAGAAAGTGGTAATGTTAATACATGAACCGTTAATCCAATATGTAGGGAAATCAAATGGAAAAATATTCCTTTGAGGGCGAGGGATTTAATTCTACGACAATGTTTTATAAGAAAAAGGCAATCTAACCCCTAAGCCAAACGGAGCAACAACATACTCACTGTAATCCCACAAGTGGAGTTTGGAGAGGGTGATGCGTACGCAACCTTACCCCTACCTTGGTGAAGGTAGAGAAGTTATTTCCTATAGACCCTCGGCTTAGGTAAAACATAAGAAAAATTATGCAAAGCAAATACAGTAGTGGAGGAGTCATGGCGAAAACAATGAAGAAGAGAATAGTAGTAACACCAGATTATATAAAAACCGAAGCAAAGAAACAAGTAATACTAAAACTAAGAATAGGATAGTAGGAGGGTAAAATTGATGAATAAGATATTAGGAGAGTAATAATAACAAACTCTGATAAGTAAACTAGACAACGCTCAACTACCTACTAACCTACTACCCTAATCTTCCTCCTACATATCTTCCTATCAAAGGTCATTTCCTTAGTAAATTGCAGGTGTATCATGTCCTATCTAATCACCTCTCCTAAATACTCAATCAACCTATACCTCTCCTCATATCTACTATAGCTAACCTCTCAAGCCTCCTCACTGATTCATCTCCTCTTCACGTGCTGAAACCATCTCAGTCTTGCCTCCCTCATCTTGTCCACAATGGAGGCCACTCCCACCTTGTCCCGAATATCTTTGTTCCTAAATCTGTCTCATAGTATGCCCTGCTGCTGTCTTAAATCATTCACATACCTCAAGTTGTTCATGAAGCTGTTTCTGCACTTCCATCTGCATTTTCAGTGCTTCTGTTATCCCTGTAGTCCTGTAATCAGATTCCAAAGTAATATCTGATAATTAGGTACAAATTTAACTGGAAAAAGGAAGTACTCTCTCCAAGGAAGTGAAATTAGCAAGCTGAATAAAATTTGAAACCAACTACTCTCACAAAGTCTCCCTATGTAACACAAATTAGTTCTTATATTTGTTTCCAATGAAGGGCATGCACAAAATTCCCATATTAACTGCAGAAGTTGTAAAAATTAACCTTCATCTGTATTTAATTTGAACTATTTTCTTCTTACAATTTGTAAACATTATAATTTACTCCTAAGCATCCTGACTAGTCAATAGTCATATTCAAACAGCAAAAAATGGACAGAGGTATGAATGTGTGTGCAGCTAAAATGACATGTTTTAACAAAGATATTCAGTTAGTCACTACGAATGACAGAAGAATTTTTTTGTGTAAACATTATTATTCTTGCCGCAAAATAAGCAGTTATTTAAGATCACTGATGAATTAGTAACATGTTTCAATAGCGACTGAGTGATGACTTACATTTTTAAGTCCAGAGATGGCATATCTGTGATGATAGTTGGCTTCTTTTCTGAAGTTCCTGTAATAAGCAGAGGACAGTCCATTCATCAATTTCAATTTTTGATGTGTTAGAAACTATGAAAAAGATCTACTCAGCATCAGCAAATTAAACATAGTCAGTTTTCTCGTGAATAAAGAAAGGTAGGCAGGAAATACTAGAACAATAGATGTAATTACTATAAAATATCGTTTAGAATGAAGTGAAACGATAATGTTGGGTTTTGAGCTCTTTATTTTTTTCCTGTGTGGATAAAAGAAGTATCCTTTATAACCCCATTTATGGCAAAGGCCCTTTAAATATTTTCTGCTGCTACCATAGTTGTGTATTGTTCAATGCTTGTTATTCGCCAACAGATAGCTGAAGCATGATAATTCATTCTCAATGCGCAATGAAAGATGTTTTTGTGGCATTTGAGACAATCAGTAAAGTATGGTGCAACGATGCCTGATTTATGGAAAAGCTTATCAAGTAATCAATGAGGCAACTTCTACCTTCAGAGGGTTCTGGTTTGTATCTGGCAGTCCTATATTTCTGAAATTGAAACAAATGGATAAAGTGAGTAAACTGTCACCAGATACTGCAGCAGGAAAATACTCAGTAAGAGGTTTAATCATACCTGCAAGTGGCTTTTAACATGATAGATGGTTAAGCTTTCCACATTCATGAGCTTTAAGACACCCTTTGGAGTAGCTTCTGTAAAGTAAAATTGTGTGTAAGATATAGTTATGTCATTCAAATCCTTAAATCCTCCTAACTGTTAAAACGATAATTCAAAATGAAGAGGCTACACACTTTCGCTTCCACCAAGCTTATTTACAGCTTCTACGAAGACTTCATGAAGCTCTGGTGTCCACCGCATTCGAGGCTTAGATGTGGCAGATGATGGGCTACCAATGGGGCAGCTTTGCCCAGATGAAGTAGGAGGAGGAGGTTGCAGCTGGTTAGAAGTGATCTCAGAAACTCCCAGTTGCTGATATAAACATTAGAAACTTATGTAAACTAACAACATGAAGAAACAGTAAATTAATATCATAAAATCAGAAATGATTACTAAAAGAACACATTTTTCTGCTCAGTTATGAGGTCATGTGGATAATGCCCTTGGAAGAACACACTAGATGAGCTCAAAGAATGTGAAACTCACGTTTTCTTGCTCGAGTCTAAAGCATATTCTGTGTAACAATACCTCAGAATTCTAATATACAAATAAGTTTAAATTCAACAGCAAAGTAATGTTGGGTGGTATCATCCATGAATAAAATTTCACATAAGTGCCTTGTTAAAAGTGGTGTCAAAACAGCTTGTACAGAATTCAACATAATGAAGAAAACAAGGAAATCAAATGGAGCAAGAGCACATACAACAGGATTAAGAACGTAGGAAACGAAATATGTTAAGATGGAATCCTCACTTAGAACTAAATATAAATGCATTCTACATTTTTAATAAGGAAATATGGATGTATTCTACTTCTTGAAGCTTGGTGTAAACTGGATGACGATTTGGAGTTAAATAAGCTGTTAGATTAATAAGATGTCCGTATTGAATTTGCTTTACGGTAAATAATGCAACTACAACACTATCTGAATGCAATTTTAACTTAGGAAACACTTATTTACTTGACCCAAAATAAGTTTTGATGTGCATTAAAATCTTTAACTGACAACCTTTTAGAGATGCAATCAAGCATAATGAAAGATATAATATCATTTGTGCCTTGGAAATAGTACTTTCTTCTTCCAGCTTCACGTCTGTTTACTCTCCCGTTAGTTTCCCTTCCTTTCTCTTTCTTTTCCTAGCTTCATAAAATAGAGCAAAGCATATAAGGAACAAACCTTAGGTTCTGGATCAGGAAAATTGACATCTACTAGGATATCACTCCAGCTTGAACCAAGACCGAGAGTGTCATCATCGTTAATTAGCTGATCAGCCCATTCCTGCCAATCAGATCTCTTAGCATGGTCATCAGATGCCATAACGCCGGCGAGGCTTTCCACTTGGCCATTTTGAACAGGAACACTTGTAGGAAAAGCAAGAAACTCATGAAATGAATCTTTACCCCAGGAATTCTGTTTGTTCCCTGATGGATAATCATCCAATGAGGTAGAATCTACATTTGAGTGTGAAGCTTGGCTGGCTGCCATAGAAGCCCCACTTGAGATAAATGGATAATAACGTGTCCGAGTTTCTTGAGAAGAGGTAGGTGAAAAGTGAAAATCTTTGTGGAGTCCAGAAGTAGATGACAGTAGATGCCCTACTGTTCCACTCTTAGACATCGATGAAATTGCCCGTGGAGAATTGAGGTTTGTAGTTAGCTCCTTCTCCGAGATAACATGAAGAGCATCTGGCAATTTGGGAAATTTCTCCTCTAACTTAGGCAAACTTGGTAAAGACAAAGGCATAGCCCCAGAGACACCCATGCTACTATGTTGTGCTTCACTAGATCTTGGTATATATAATGCAGGCCGCATGTTCATTTTTTTCCATAAATTAAACTACCAAAACCGACTTTATATTAATACCACAGTTCCGAAAATTCCTTTCTGCTGCCCAATCATAAATTATTATTTTTTTGAAAATGATGGTCTCAACCTTCTAAACTCTGTGCATCTGTGGTATGAAATAACAAAGCTCACATAAAAAAAATGGAGTGGGCTGCATATGTGTTAGATAAAAAATGAGAACCAACAACTTTAAATTTACTCTGCCATCCATATACATTTGATACAGTTAGAATAATAATGATATGTCTGATAAATCTATCAAAACAATCAACTGTGATGTATCTGATATTTCAAATAATTTTGTCTGTAAGCAGTATGTTGAGCAGCATAATTCATGTAGTTTCTTATCTTTCATGCAGCAGTTCACTTTAAAAATTCAGTCAATTTGACTGCAGAAAGAAAATAATGTCAATAAATTTAGATGAATAATAAAATTTAGCAGTTAGAGAAGTTAAATGCTCATCATCAATGAAAGACACAAGTAAAAAGCATTCAGTTGTTTTAAACAAAACTAAGCATTTGACTTCCACTAACATACAAAATTTGGCATTAAGGCCTTAGTCCAAGAAAACAAGAATTCTTATATTGTCATGGAAAGCATAAGGATTTTAGATGTTTCACATTAGAAAAGATGCCTTAGTAATGGTAATATAACAACATGAATTCTTGATGACAAATACTCATAAAGCATCATGAAGATACACATCAAATCAAGATATAAGAGGCAAAGTCTCCAAAGGTATCACATTGATGTGGAATATAAATAGGCTTGACACACTCTAGGGAAAAAGTCAATCATCTTTTTACAGAGGAATTTGAGGAAGACAAGAGGGATTGCTCAGATGGTAGCCACCCTCCACCTCCAACCCTGAGGTTGTGGGTTCGAGTCACTAAGGGAGCAAAAAAAGGTGGGAGCTCCTAGGGAGAGGTAAAAGAAAAAATGAGCATTTTCACAGGGAAATAAGCATGCAATTCAAAGAAAGTAAATTTCTCACAGATAATGATAGATTTGCACACAATCCTCAAGAACATGGTTACTGCCTAATTCTATTGTTCTCAATTACGGTTCACATCGGGCCATTTGGCACTAAATTTTAGTCCCTCTGACGCTCATGCTTTCTTCATTGATTCACTTACTGAAATATAATTTGAAAAACTTCCCATAGGATCTAAATTTTAGTCCCTCTGATGTTCATGCTTTCTCCATTTTCATGTACTGAATATAATTTAAAAACCTCCCACATTACTTACTAATTCAGCACCGTATAATCTTTAAAATCAGCAACAACACATTCTTCTGATACCAGTTCTAAGATACAGAAATGCAAACTTGTCTGACATCAATCTTATCAGTGAGCAGTAGTTTTAAGCACAAAATGACATGATACTGTAACATATGACGTTCAACCTACCGTGCTTATATAGGTAAGTGTAACATATGACGGTTCAAAGGCCTCTAATCTTCAAAAACACCCAAACATTAATCCAAAAATATTATTTAAGAATATCTTTTTGATATATTAATAGTATTTATTAATGTTGCACCAAGTTGGCGTTGTCATTTACAAGTATGCTTTAAGCCTCCCAAAAATCTAGCTAATCATCATTGCAAGTTGATGATTCATGTATAGGTCATAAATGCAAGATTAACAAACGAGAATACTTAGTTTGCCAATGAACTCTCAACCCCCTCAAATGATCTTCTAGACCCAGAGGCTGCCCTTTTCCATACACTCTTCCTGCTACCTTCCTGCCTTTGTTTCTGCAAACTATTCATCATCTTTCCACTGTTCAGGGATGGAACCGAGCATACCAATGCACAAAGCTCCAAAGTGAAGCTACAATGTAGCAAAAGGTGGCCAGCATCCATCCCATGTTGCTTGTGGAAGCAACATCTAAAGGTTATATATCTTCTTGTGCATAAGTTGTCTGCTGTCTAAATAGATAGCATTCCACGTAAAAATAGCCACCTTCCTTGGTGCTCTAAATTCACCTCAATGAACAAAGGAAAAAGGTCCAAATATATCCCTAAGGTTTGCGATTTGTCTTACATTTGCCCCTCGTTTACCTTTCAGTCTATGAAAGCTCCCACTGTTATCTTTCATCTCAAATGTATCTCATCCACCAACGGTTTTCTACCATGGAAAAATTGGCCTAATTTGATTTATATAACGGAAGCCACATAAGGGTAATGTTTGGACCTTTTCAATTGTGCAAGGGTATGTTTCAAATTATCACAGAGGATATTTCTAAACCAGTTTGATAGTTTAGGAGTAAATTTGGATCTTTTGTTTGTCTACGTGGCTCCACTGTGACATATATCAGAGCCAAGCTGAACAACTGTTAGAGGAAAGGGCAAATATTAAGACAAATTGAATACTTTTTGGATAAATTTGAACCTTTTCCCATGAACAAATGACTGCAAAATGACCTACCATCAAGCAATTAGTTGATGAACCACATCAATTTATCATCCTCCCCTAATGATGTGTGACTACTTAGCCTCGAAAAGAATGCTTTCAGCTGGTTGGATTCTTATCCTGCAAAGATCTCATGAAAATACATCCCAAGACACATGCCATACCATCCTGATTAAGGACCTAATTATGTAATAATATCTTTGTTGCAACGAAGATTATAGAGACTATTGCTGTATTTACTTAGAATATTGCCATGCTCAACAATATTATTTGATGCTATGTTAACCTAATCTGCTACCTTCAAATTCTTGAAAAAGATAAAATTTACATAATTCCATCTTTACATCTAAGCAGCTATTGAAATCTTTGATCAAACACAGAAACATAACATTTTACCAAGAGGTGCTCTTGAGTTCTAAGTCAAGCTAGGTAGCTAAAGTTAAGAAGCATTCAACGGGACAAGATTCATCAGACTTTCTGCAATTTCACCTCAAACTACCAAGTCACTTAGAACTCAATATATATGTAAAACAATAACCAGCACCTCATAGAATTAGAGCTTCATCAAAGGCGGAAACCCCTTAAAGAATGCTTCAAAGCTCCACTGTGGAGTTCATAGTATTCCAGTGAATATTTTACACTATGGAGAATCTGATGTAGCCAACACATGTTCTGATGTATCATCTACATAGATCTGGAAAGTTTAGGCTCATTATGTTTCCCATAGGTGAACATTCTCTCTGCCTTTTTATATGCTGGTCCTCATAAGCTAAGTTGCTCGGACTCTCCAAAAATGTTGTCACACCCGTGTCGAATCCTTCAAAAATACACTATTTTTGAAGGATCCGACATGCACCCGTTGACATTTTTGAAGAGTCCGAGCAACATAGCTCATAAGTAACCTCTATAGAGTAATACAGATTTGTACCGAATACAAAAACATCCAGATGAAACTAAAACTTTGCTAGATTCCACTATTTGCCACCCATTTTAGAAACATACTGGAATGAAAATGCTGCCAATAGTTTCTTCATGAATTTTCCATCAATCATTAGCACCCAACAATATTAGGATTATTTTCATTTTTCTGATAAATAACTTTCACATGATTAGGAATTAGAATGATTAAAAATATCATATTATGGGCAACTTTTTCTAATGAATCCATTATCTTGAAGAATAACTCAACACATCAGGTCTTTTTCAGGAACAACCTCATTCCCTTTTTCTTTTTGTTTGACAAGTACAAATAATCTTTCCTATTTTGGAAGGTTAATCTTCCCACAGTGAAGATCAAACTTACTTCCAACACAAATTCTTCCCGCAGTGAACAAACAAACTAATGATCCAACTTATATCCAGCAGTACCTCATACATAGTCAGCCAAGTCATAGCAATGACCACAACTCTACCTTACAATTTGATTTCACTAATTGCACCATCAGCACCACAAAAACAAGAAAAAATAAACAAGACCACTTTCTCTTCTAACAATAATAATGCAGTAGGCCCCAGTCACCAATTAGAACTTCAACCACATACTTCCCTAGAGTTGCCAAGAATGAAGAGAGCAATTAAACCAAATCTTCAAAAATAAAAACAAAAAAGGAGCAACATTTCCAAGAATTAGAAAACAACCCAGAGTTCAAATAAGTCAAACAAGCACAAGTTCAAGTAGAAAGAAAGACTTGGCCAAGAAAAAGACCACTTTCTCTTCTAACAATAATGCAGTAGGCCCCTGTCACCAATTAGAACTTCAGGTAAGAAACTACATACTTTAAATTGTTGTCCTAGAGTTGCCAAGAATGAAGAGAGCAATTAAACCAAATCTTCACAAAACCACCTAAATAAAAACAAAAAAGGAGCAACCTTTCCAAACAACCTAGTTGAAATAACTCAAACAAGCACAAGTTCAAGTAAAAAATAAAGACTTTGCCAAGAAAAAGAGAAAAGCGAAATAGAATCCAAATGGGATTTTTATGAAAGAAAAGAAAATGGACCTTAAGAATCTGAGTAACAAACTCCGTCAGCTGACGAATCCAAAACAGACCGATGAAGAGTGAGAGAGAGTTAAAGAAAAAAAGGATCTCTAATATGGGTGGCTATTAGAGACACTCCAATTTAGTTTGTTTTTCTTGACCTCTTTATCCAATAAAAAGTATTTGAGTGAGTGATTTGGGTAAATCATTATTGGGCAAAATTGCTGCTGCTTTTTGTCTTTGTGCCTCTTTACTCCAATGTTGGGGCGTCAAATAATTTGTGTGGGGCAAGTTGATTGTTACTACTACTACTACTGCTTGTTTCTTTGATTGTTCCACTTGGATGGATGAACGGCTTAAAACTCGTTTGGTCATTTGTTTTTTTTTTGATGCGTCACTTGTGGGACCCCAAATTAAAGCGGTTTTTTTCCGATTTATTTTACATGTCATGCATTAATTAAAAGGACAATTTAACTAAATTATTTGTATTTATGATTTGATCTCAATTAATATCATAGACAATAAAATCTCGATGAGAAAATAATAATCAAGACCGAAAAATATTGCAACAAACATAGTATTTTATGAATTCTCTGATTCTTTTTTTCCGAATATAAATTCAAGGGTCTTTGATCTTGATCTTGAATTTAGTGGACTTGTGTTTTGTTTGTATTTGAATTCAAGGGTCTTTGAGCATGATTTTGAATCTTGATAAACTGGATCTTGACTTATGTTTGAAGCTTGAATTTGTAGCTTGTTGAGAAATATGTATGTTTGATCCACGAGCTTTCTGTGGCTTCTTGTTAGAATTCTATTGTATTTTCTGAATTATGAAGATACTTATTTAAAGTTGTAGAATAGAAGAGTTGTGACGAGACATGCTTCTTCCGTCAATTAGATTTAAGTGAGATAACAATATTTGATTGGTCGAAATATGTCACTTGTATACATGTGTGACAGAAATTTTTTACTATATATGAGGTACAACTAGTACTAGTTGTATTAGGGGTTATTTTATTGCTATTATATTTTTATTTGTGGGACACATGCTTTATTGTCCTTCTTTGCCTTTTGTTTCTCTTTCCTTCTCTCTCTCCTCATTTTTTCTAGATTTTTTTTAACTTCTATTCGAAAATCAATTTAATTACTATCTTAGGTTGTTTGGATGAAAATAATATTTTTTTTACTTATTTGTTTTAACAGAAAATATTTTTCAAATTATAATTTTTATTATTCTATAATTAAAGGCTAATGGGCATAAAAATATTCAAGTTAATTCTTCGGATGGTCACTTATCCCATAAAAATTGACCACTAAAATTATTTTTGTTTCTTTTCCTCCCAGTTTTCATTTATTGTACTTTAAAAAAATTTGCCTTCATATTTCATTGTTTTTTTAACTTTTACTTTTAGGACCCATTTAAACATAAAAATTTATTTATTTATAAAATAATTTTCACTTTATTTGAAAATTGATTATTGACCATGAAAATTTGAAACACAACATTTTCTTTTTGAAGGTATATTATAAATTTGGAAATATGTTGGTATAATGTGTTTTTTTAACTTTTCACTTTTGAAATGTTATTTAAGTTTAACATGAACATTATTTTGAATATTTTTTTACAAAAAAAAACATAATTCTATTTTCAACTCTGATATATATATATATATATATATATATATATATATATATAA
>JAJONR010014251.1:0-22200 GCA_029582245.1 Solanum etuberosum
TATATATATATATATATATATAAAGTATTGGTTTTTTTTTTTTTTTTTCATAATATTCGTACCTTTGGTTGAATGAGAAAATGAGTCAAATTGTACCGAATTGTACCACTCATTTTGCTAAATTTTAGAGGAATACTAATAGAAAAGAATAAGTCAACATAATTAGAATAATTACAAGTCATTGGTTAATTAATTAATTAACTAAAGAAGAAGTAAACAAAAAGTAGAGGAAATGCTAAAATATAGTTAAAAATATAAGGAGAGCCACACATATAATATAGGTAGTTAATAAAACATTTAGTATAAATTCCCTCAAGGAGAATGTATCAAATGCAAGCTCTAGCAACTAAAAAAAGGAAGAAAGAAGAAGATATTTCCCTCTTCTTCTTTGTCAGAATTAAATAAAATTTGCCCCAAAAAAATATCCATTTATTAAAAAAAAAGTGTGTAATTGGGGAAAAAATATGGAGAGAACTAGTATCACAGTTGTGTCACTGCTAGTTTGCCTTTCATTTGTGTTGGTTAAAGCTGAGGATCCTTACCTTCGCTTCGAGTGGAATGTTACTTATGGAACTATCGCTCCATTAGGGGTCCCACTACAAGGGATCCTTATAAATGGACAACTTCCGGGGCCTAGGATCAATTGTACCTCGAATAACAACATAGTTGTTAATGTATTCAATCATTTAGATGAACCGTTGCTCTTAACATGGAACGGTGTTCAACAAAGGAAGAATTCGTGGCAAGATGGTACCCCGGGTACTATGTGTCCAATTATGCCTGGTACAAACTTTACTTACAGGTTCCAGGTGAAGGATCAAATCGGTAGCTTCTTCTACTTCCCAACAACAGACTTGCATCGCGCTGCTGGTGGTTTTGGTGCTATCAATGTTCATAGTCGTGCACTTATCCCAGTTCCATTTGACAACCCTGCGGATGACTATAGTGTGTTCGTGGGTGATTGGTATAACAAGGGGTACAAGTCATTGAAGAAGATCTTGGATGGGGGACGGACAATTGGAAGGCCTGATGGGATTCACATTAATGGAAAATCTCTAAAGGTTGGTGACAAAGTTGCGGAGCCACTATACAAGATGGAGGCTGGTAAGACGTATAGGTATAGATTTTGCAATGTCGGTATGAGGACATCAGTGAATGTTAGGATCCAAGGACACCCCATGAAGTTGGTGGAAATAGAAGGATCCCACACAATGCAGAACGTATACGAGTCACTTGACCTTCATGTTGGTCAATGCCTATCGGTGTTGGTCACTGCTGATCAAGAGCCAAAGGACTATTACATGATTGTTTCGAGCAGATTCTTGAAGCAAGCTGAATTGTCATCTGTGTCTATCATCCGATACGCAAATGGAAAGGGACCAGCATCTTCTGATCTCCCAGCACCACCACCAGAAAACACTAAAGGCATTGCCTGGTCCATGAACCAATTCCGCTCCTTCAGATGGAACCTTACTGCTAGTGCTGCCCGTCCCAACCCTCAGGGATCATACCACTATGGACAGATCAACATCACTCGCACTTTCAAGATTGTCAACTCAAGGAGTGAAGTTGATGGAAAGCTTAGATACGCGTTGAATGGTATCTCCCACACTGATTCAGAGACCCCATTCAAGCTAGCTGAATACTTTGGAGCTACCGATAAGGTATTCAAGTATGATCTCATGGGTGACGAACCATCAACATCAGAGAAGGTAACCGTTGCCTCAAATATCAAGAATGCAACATTCCGTAACTTTGTTGAGATCATCTTTGAGAACCATGAGAAGACCATCCAAACCTATCATTTGGATGGATATTCCTTCTTCGCAGTTGGGGTTGAGCCAGGGAAGTGGACTCCTGAGAAAAGAAAGAACTACAACTTAGTCGATGCCATAAACAGACACAGCATCCAAGTCTATCCAAACTCATGGGCCGCGGTGATGACCACACTTGACAATGCAGGACTATGGAGCTTGAGATCAGAAATGTGGGAGAGGTTCTACTTGGGACAACAACTATACTTTAGTGTTCTCTCACCAGCTCGCTCGTTGAGAGATGAGTACAACCTCCCTGACAACCACCCTCTTTGCGGTATTGTTAAGAGTATGCCAATGCCTTCTCCATACAAGGCATAGATCGTCATCGATCCATCCATACATTCGAGGGGATCATATCTAAAATAACAACACCTTGATTTTTCGCCTTTCTTAAATCATGTATTCTTTCCATTTACATTCTTATAATAAAACTTAAGTCAAGGCTTTTCCCCCTCCATATAATCTTGTCAAGTGTCAAGAAATTGTAATTCGAGATGATCGATACATTAAAGAGCTGCATTTTATGTACTACAATCTCTGTTGCATTAGAACTTATATATGGCTCGTTTGGTAGAGTGCATAGTTTACTTCTTTACGAGTTGTAAAAATAAACCGTTAATTCGTGCTCCTCCCTCTGTACTAGATATATATACAGCTCAACTTTCCAATTATAACTGAAAGATTGAATCCTCTTTGTTTCTTCTGCGTGCACTTCATTATATTTTGAACCCCCTTTAGTAAAAATTCTGACTCCGACACTGCAATAGCTGTGCAAGTTACTTGATATGTCTCACTCATGAACATTATATGCTGGTTAATTAACTTATGTTACTTCTGTTTCCATAAATCAGAGAACATCAATCACTTTCCTACATTGTCAGACTATCAAGTTGCTCATGTCACACATGTGTCAGATCCTTAAAAAATAGACTACTTTCGAAGGATCTGACGCACACCAGTGGATTTTTTTAAAGAGTCCGAACAACAGGAAAGCCTATTATAGCTGTTTTTTTTGTAGCAACAAGACGTATGCACCTTTATAATGATAACACCTTTATGTCAAAAAAAGTAAAAATAAATATATTTTTTGAAACAGACTAAACAAATTGAAACGAAAGGAGTATGTATTAACCAAAAGAAGAACAAAAAGTACATGTCATGTGTCACAAAGATCTCAATTTGTTATTGGATAACAAGACAACTTTCAAAGACAATTCAGACTCTGAACACCGAGTGGAAAACCGAATGAAATCCTCAACACATTATTAGATAACAAGACAACAAATCCCAAAATCTTGGTTAAAAGCCACTAAGAATCTCTCTAATACACATTGGAAAAAGTGGATTAGTTTTGCTATAACCTCCATCAATCATTAAGTTTAATCCACTTACATACTTAGACTCATCACTTGCCAAATAAACAGCAGCAGCAGCAACATCTTCTGCTTCTAATTTTGCTTCTTTCAAATTAGCTGATTTCATAAGTGCTTCATCTACTTTACTTTGATCAATTCCACCAACAAAATTAGTTAACATTGGTGTAGCCACAACATGTGGTGTAATGCAATTTACTCTTATACCATATTGTCCTAATTCCACACACAAATTGTTCGATAGCCCGATTACCGCGTGCTTCGATGACGCGTAAGTGTGTGGGGACATCCCGGCTACAACAGCTGTCACACTCGCCGTGAAGAGAATGACACCTTTTTTAGCCGGGATCATCACTCGAGCGGCGTGTTTGGCGCCTAGAAAGGCGCCAAACACATTGATGTCAAATACTTTTTTCAGATTTTCGTAGTCCGTCGTAGTAATTCCTGAAGATATACTTCCTGTGATGCCTGTATTTAGGAGCGACAAAATCAGCTCATGATAATATTACCTTCTTAATCAGATCATTTATTAACTCTATCCATCTTGACAGATAAATTGAAAAAAATCCATGACAATAACTATTTTTTTGTCAAAAATATTTACATAATTTTTTTAATATGTAGCTATAATAATTAAAATTATTAATTTTATTTGATAATTAAATAAATTATAAAAAAATAAAAATAAAAACTTAGTAAAAGTTAGGCATGTTGGACTATCCACTATTTAGCCAGTCTTGGCCCATTTGGGCAAAGTTGAATAACGACATTCATTTTCAATTCGATCCATTTAAATTCGTTTAAATCGCTCATTTGACATACGTACCTGCATTGTTGTACATTATGTCAATCTTTCCATGCTTTGACACTACAAAATCTATGGCCTCCTCGACTTGTTTTTCAATAGTGACATCGCAATGGACGTACGAGATGTGTTCGAGCCCGATTTCGTCGCAAAGTGAACGGCCAAGATCATCTTGAACATCAAGAATTACAACTTTAGCACCATTTTTGACAAACAATTTTGCAGTAGTAGCACCAATTCCACTTGCACCTCCAGTAATAACTGCTACTTTACCATCTAGCCTGAAAAATTACAAAAAATAGCAAAATTACATTTATAGCCTATTTGGCTAAGATTTGAAAAACTAAAAATACTTATTTTAAAGAGTCGAGGTGTTTTAATCAAACTTCTAAGCGGAAAAAAATAAGTATTTTGTGATCAGTATTAACTATCAGAGGTGAAATCAGTATTTGAATTTATGGTTCGGAATTATATTTCATTTAAATTACTGAATTCTAAATTAATAATTTATGACTATTCAACAGATTTCTTGAGACAAATATAGAATTGTAATCAAAGTTAATGAATTGTTAGCAAGAGTTATATTTTAAAAGTGAGTATGCAGAATTCTAAACTCGATCTCATAGATACATATAGAATTCTGCGAAAAAGTGCTCAATACATACCTTTTGGCTGATGTAGAGACTGAATTGCTAGTGGTGGCCATTTTTTAAAGACAAAATTCAAGAAAATAATGACTTCACAAAGTATTTTTTGAATCTCTTAGATGTGTTAGAGTTTTAATGTGTTAGTCCCAATTTTGTTTAGCTTTATATATATATATAGTGTGAGAGTATACTATTTAATAAAATGAAAAAAATGATTCAAATACTAAATATTAAAAAAATATTTGAAAATCAGTTTGATTAGAGAGTATAGGAGTCATTATTTGACTACTTGAAAGTCTAATTGGTCTTTCTTGGCTGCTAATTGTTTCTTATCTTTTTCTAGTGGCACATTTTTCTAGAAAATAATATTTAATGATGTTTTATATTATTTTAGTATATTGAACAAATGTAGCACATGTCAAAATAGGCAACTAATTGAAAATTAATCAAGTATGGTGGCTTTGATTGACTACTTAGTTAAATTTGGAGAGTTGGGTTCTATTGACATTCTTTTAATTTTGTACAAAAGATGTTGACATGGAACAATTTTGGGATGATAGAAAGATTATTTTCGAAGGATTTTCTAAAAATATGCAAATAGCGGAGTAATTTTTTTTTCTCTTCCTTCCTTTTTTGTTTGCTTCAAATAATGCTAAAAACAATGATTTATAAGAATTTTCAAAAGTAAATTTTAGAACTCAGGACCTGTTTAGACATGATTTGAAATTAGTAATAAGAAATCAGATTGATTTGAAGTTGAAGTTTTGTTTGAACATGCAATTTAAATTTCTTAAGTTGTTTTTTTTTTGTCATAATCATGAAAAAACTTATAAGTTGTGAAAACTATCAAAATCTCTCCATTTTTTTTATAAAATCTTACCAAATGAGCAAATCATAGTCAAAAACCGATATCAAAAGATCTAGGCACTGAATTGAAAATCACATTTCTCCATATTCCTTTAATAAATAAATGTTTGTGATTACAAACTCGAAGACATTCAATAATAGTCTTAGAAGCTTGGCTTTGAAATAAATCAACAATTTTCCTCACATAATTAGTATTTTATTTTCTCATAAGCTCAATAAGCAAACATTTTGAAATTATATGTGCCAAGTAATTGAAATTATAAGGGCATCTTTACATAATATATAATAGTGAGATATTATATGATATATGAAAGTGTGGACCATCGAACCAAATTTCAAACCATAATATCTAAAGTGGTATATTAGTTTTAGATATTTGAATATGAAATTAAGTTTGATAATCCCAATCTTAAATTATATGCTTGAAGTTAGGAACTTCAAACCTTCGATTTTCAATTTCATACGTTTGACTTTTAGAGCCGGTTTGACATTGCTACTAAAAATTACTTATTTTTAGATGTATTTTTTAAAATAGCTTTTCAGAAAAGTGCTTTTGAAATAAAAAAGAAGTAATTTGTATTTGGTTAATTCATTTGAAAAATGTTTTTGATAAACGGATTGTGTTTGACTAATTTTTTAAAAAAAAACTACTTTTGAGAGTTAAATTACGAAAAATGACAAGTATCGATGCGCTTTTAATATTAAGATTATTTTAAAAAAATATTATAAAATTTTAATCAAATTTTTGTTTTTACTAAATTAAAATGTACATATTCAAATTTTCAATCAATAAAAAAATAAATTAAATATTGATATAATATTAACATGATGATTTAAATATAATTAAAAATATCAAGAAAAATAAATTTAACAATTATTTCACAAATTAAATCACTACATACGAAAAACTCACCACAAAAATAAATAAACATAGGAGATATATTGGTAAATATGGACATTTTGCATGAATATTTTGGTCTTGCAATAAATAATTTTCTGCTTCTGCTTCTGTGTTTTTTAAAAAAAAGTAGAAATTTTGAGCTTCTTCTCAACCAAAAAAAAACCTCTTCTGCTTTTACTGATTTAATCTATTTTGACTCACTCAATTTATCGTAAAAAATGAATTGGTATGTAATCTGAATTGATCCACTGGAGAACTGTGAAAGCTTTTCAAAAGGGCATTCACAAAATGATCCAACTTAGACTATTTTTATTAGGTAGTTAAAAACTATATATTAAAAAAATTAAAATTTGATAAGAATTGAGTGAATTAAATTATGATCCTTTTTTAAAAATATATTTTGGCGAGTTATTGACTCGCTCATTTATTGACACAATCATTTTAACTCGTAAAATACGTATTGTTAGTCTTTTCATGTGAAAATATATTATATCTGAATTATTATATTTTTTTCAAATATTAAAATAATAGTACAACTTTAATATAACACATGTATAACTTATGGCGGAGCAATTAATAACTCTAGGAAAATTGACAAGATTCACAAGTAAATGGATCAAAAGTGTATATTTTAAATAATAAAAGGTTAAATATACTTCATGTAAATAATATTATCAATAACCGAGGAATCAAAAATGCTAATAATTTAAAAAGATTTCAATTGATTACATGGAGCTATAGTTCAAGAATATAATTAACTAGATAGCCAATTGATTGGTAAATACTTACTCGCATATGAAGTTGAACAAATCTACCTCCCTTTACAAAAATAGTGAAATCCAGTAACAACGTAGTTTATCCCGATATCTTTTCCTCGAGAAAAAGCATTTCGTTTTAATCAAGCTTATGGTTAATTAATCTATCAATTAGAATTAAGCTTCCATCGCGATTGCTCGTCATTTCTACATGTTAATTAATCAAGACAAAACGCTAAAGAATTGTATACATATACTACATATTTATTAACTTGATATAAACATCGAATACAATTTTTTTTTTTAACTAATTAAATTAGCTCTTCTTCCTTCTACTCTATATAATAGTATCTAAATAGCTACATCATATTGTGTACAGTAAAGTTTGGCAGCTCATAAATAAAAGCTGACTAAATTATTTCCCATTATTAGTTAATAAACCATAATTAAGTGATTATTTTCCTTATAAATACTCGAGCCATTAAGTTATTATGCCATCACAAAAATAAAAAGTGATAGAAAGGCATCAAAAAGCAAAATGGATAAGAGTTCGTGTGTATTTTCTCCAAATAGAAGGTGAAAAAAACATCTCTCTTTCATTAAATTTATGGGTTAAAATAGTATAGTATTTTTTTTTTTACTATCATTTACTAAGCTTGGCATAATTAAGTAATTAAAAATTGTTCTTATACATGCATATATGATAATGATATCAGAACAGATAGAGATTATGTTTAAATGTAATAGAAAATATTTTATTGGAATATCTCAGTGCATGTAAGTTAAATCTCGAAAGTTGTTTTTCAGGTAGCTATTATCAAACGCTGGCATTTATGAATTTGAAAGGGAAAGTTCACCTTTCAAATTCGTGGCCTATATTTAAATAGTGCAGACCTAATTGTTATAAGCAATATGTTAGGAAAGGTGTCTACATACCTAATTACCTAAATTAATTACATACTTATTTACTAATTAAAAAGTCAACTTCCAAATTAAATAGTTGCACAAGTAATTAAAAATAATTAATTATAAGATGTATCCTAATTAGAAAACAAGTACTAATTAATAAGAGCCATTGACTAGTACTAGTACCATTCTCCCAAGCAAGTAATCTTCCTCATTTTCAAGCACTCAAAGAAGAATTCCATGGCCTCCATTGCTAAAAGGTACATTTTGTTTGTCATGTTTTTATTAATCTTGACCATATCTTCTAAAATACGATTGTTCTAATTAGTTTGTGAACACTTCGATTATATTAAATTTATTAAAATTGCCTGATCTTTAATCGATCGTCTAACTGTCCCTAAGCCCCTTTGGCCTATGTTGTTTCAGTCTTGGATAGAGTCCATTGCCTATCTTTCTAATTTGTTTAAATGAGACTATCAGATATCCTTTCATCTCAAACTATATGAATTATGTGCATTGTACTAATTTGGATCTAGTCCATCATGTGCAAAGTGAAAAATGTCAAAGATTGAGATTGAATCGCGATTTGGCACTCCAACTCGACCTGTTTACAAAGACAAAATTGATTCGGAGCAATTTTTCAACGTCAAATCTAAAAAAAAATATATGATATTATTGATAGATCTAGACAATTCTTTTTTCTATTACGATTATTATAACATTGTGTCATGTACTAGTTTTTGGACCTCAATTATTTGAAACCTCTAATTAATTATTAATTACACAATTATTTGCGGGTAATCAACTAATCAAGATTGACAGCTATCGCAGATCTCATTGTATAAAAATAAGCAAGTTTATGATCTACCTATAGCTGTCAAAGATCTAATATTTTAAAGGATTTAATTAACTTGTTTAATGCTACATTTAGAAGTCAACTTTCAAATGGATGTTAATACTCTCTAAACTCATTTTTATTTGTCAAGTATTGAACTGACACATCTTTTAAGAGGCAAGAAAATAGAATAACAATTCTAGAAAACGAGTATAGTTAATAATAAGGGTAAATCTAGATGATAAAATCTTTTGATTATCTAAACTGGACAAATAAAAATAAACATATATTTTTAATAGGCATAATAAATAAATATGTTCTCTAACTTGGTTTCAACTGACATTAATATCCTCTAGCTTTGAATGTAAACAAGTAGACACTTAAACTTGTATAAAACTGAATAAATTGACACACGTATTCTACGTGACATAATACACGCAGTATGTAGGACGTCACGTAGGAAAAATGTGTCTATTTATTCAATTTTATATAAATTTAAGTGTGTAGACCCAAAATTAAAGAACATAGATAAATTTCAATTGATATCAAATTAAACGAAACGTCTATGTATTATGTCTTTTAAATATAATAATGAACACTTAAAACTAAATGGAGGAAGTGATTTTATATTACAGCACAAAAGATAAGATCCATAACTTTGAAGTGTGGGGGCACACACCCATAAATACAATCAACTAACAAATATATCACATCTTCCTCATTTTTCAAACACTTTGGAGGTGAATTATATTCCATGGCTTCCATCTCCTCCATTGCTAAAAGGTATATACCTTAGCTTTATGTTGTTATGTTTTCCTTAATGTTGAGCTCATATTGTCCCTTTCTAATTGTTCAATTTGTATATCTTTGATGATATTAAGGAGTTCATTCTAAACCTTTATTATATGTACACTTCTTAATTTTTCTTTTATGTATATGTTACATCTTCTGTTCAAATTCATGTGACGATATATTTGATTGGTTTATAAGAAAGAAAAGAAAGCTTTTTTTAAAAAAAGTTGTCTGAAACTAGTAATAGACATTTGTGTGGCGATAAAATGAAAAGTTTAAATTTGTTATTGAATAATACAAAATAAAAGGATGTCCCGTTATTTGAGGCACAAAGAGTACATAGTTCAAGTCGAAAGCAACATAATTCTCCTATATTTGCCTATTGTTGTTATTGCTTTACTTGTTCGATTGTGTCAGGCTTGAGGGCAAAGTAGCAATCATAACAGGTGGTGCTAGTGGAATTGGTGAAGCTGCGACAAGACTTTTCACCAAACATGGTGCAAAAGTTGTGATTGCAGATGTCCAAGACGATCATGGCCAATCCATCATCGAAGAAATAGGCGAAAATAGAGATGTCTCCTACGTACATTGTGATGTGAAAGTGGAAAAAGATGTCAAAAATGTAGTGGACATGGCAATTTCAAAGTACGGCAAGCTTGACATAATGTTCAGTAACGCTGGAATTCCAGGACAACCTGATACCACCATCCTAAAATCAGACTACGAAAATTTCAAAAACGTATTTGACGTGAACGTCTTCGGGGCATTCATGTGCGCTAAACACGCGACTCGTGTGATGATTCCACCCAAAAAAGGAAGCATTATTTTCACCTCTAGCATCGCCTCGGTGACCTATGGTGACGTGGCACACACTTATTTGGCATCGAAACACGCGATAGTAGGGCTAGCAAAAAACTTAGGTGTTGAATTGGGGCAACATGGAATTAGGGTTAATTGTGTTTCTCCATTTGGTGTGGCAACTCCAATGTTGATGAATGGTCTTGGAATTCATGACAAAGAAAAGGTTGAGGGATTTGTATCTCAAATTTCAAACTTGAAAGGGACAATTTTGGAGGGTGAGGATGTTGCACAAGCAGCATTGTACCTTGCTAGTGATGAATCAAAGTATATAAGTGGAATGAATATTGTGATTGATGGTGGATATAGTACTACAAATGTTGCTCTCAAACAAGGCATTAGGAAGATTGGTAGTCTTGAATGAGTCATTTTTTTAAGATCAAAAGTGTGTAAATTTTATCCTTTGGAAGAAAATATTTAAAAATCAAACTGTCCCTCAACTTTGAACGATAGATATATTTAAATGTAATCCAAGTGTTGACAAATTTTAAAATGGAGTTACTTAGAAAGTACATTTATGGGAGTATTTTAGAATTTTGAACCTACCAAAGATATTTCTATTATTGAAAGTATCACAATAATTACACTATGTATAATGTATGTGTCTACTTGTTCAACTTTATATAAATATAAGTATCTTCTTATTCACATCTAATATTACGGAAAATAAATTGTGAAGTAAATCCAAATTAATGAGCATGTTTATATACATATTAAGTTGTTATGATAGTTGAGGAAAATCAAAATTTGATGTAGATATGAAACTCTCGAAAACAGTGAACCTACCAAAGATGTCCTATTTTTAAAACGGCATCATATACAAACGTGTCTTTTAATTTAGTTTTACCTAATAATTTATGTCCTTCGGGCTTCAAAATTGAACGTTTACAAGTAAACATTTAAATTTGTATAAAATTAAACAAGTAGACGCATGCATCGTACATGACATAATACAAATCCTACATGATATAATACAAATCAGTTTGAATATATCTCACGAGAATTATCATATAATATGCACAACTAAATTCAAGTTAAAGAACACATATATAGGCAAATTATAAGTTGATGAAACACAAGCAGTTGATAACTGATATGAAACTCTCGAAAAAGTGATACTTTAGTATACTACCTCTATTCCTTCTTAATTATCATCTTGGTTTTTCGAGAGTCAATTTTTAAAAAAAAAAAAAAAAAAATAGATATTAAAAAATTATACGTGAAATATGATTAAAAAATCAAAGTTCATATAGTTAGACTCTGATCCGGAAGAACAGTACTAAAAAGGAGTCTGGAGGGTAAACTCCTCACATTTTGGTTTTCTGTTGATGGGTTCGTTAAACACAAACTTGTTCTTCTTCCTCTGCATATTCCTATTGGTATTAACAATTTTTCCATACAATTCATTGGCGGTAGAAGAGACCCTTTTGAGATCTGAAACTGAGTTGCTAACCGAGGAACTTCTTGAATCGGCGAAGCAGCCGGAGTTTTTCGATTGGTTAAAAAGGGTTCGGAGGAGAATCCATGAGTACCCAGAATTGGCTTTTGAAGAATACAAAACGAGTCAATTCATTCGAGATGAACTGGATTTGCTGGGGATTGAGTATGTATCGCCAGTAGCGAAAACGGGTCTGGTTGGAACTGTCGGGTCGGGTCGTCAACCATGGTTTGGTTTGAGAGCTGACATGGATGCTCTTCCTATGCAGGTAATCACTTTTATCAGTTTCCAAGTTCGAGTTTTTTGCTAAATTTTGTTCTTTTGGTGAATTTCAACTGATTGTGTTTTGTGATTGGGTAGCTTTGGTTCGTTTAGTAAGTGGGATAAGGATAGTAATTTCGGGATAAAATTTGAGAATTGGGATTAACTTTATCTCATGTTTGTTTTGAGGTATTAGCTAATGAGGGTACTAAAATGGTAGGATTACTAATTTACTATCCCATATAAAAGGTGGAATTAATTAAGGCATAATACATAAACGCGCACTTTAACTTGACCTCATCTAGTATTTATGCCCTTCAATTTTAGCTATGCATAGGCCGACACTCAAACTTGTATAGAGTTGAACAAGTAGAGACACACGTCCTACTTGACACTCTACGTGGCAATTTGTGTCCTACGTGGCATCTGTTGTGGCACGTGTGTCTACTTGTTCAAATTTATACAAGTTTAGATGTCTACTTGTGCACATCAAATGTTGGAGGGTGTTGATGCTAGATGAGGCTAAGTTAAAGGGCATATTTATGTATTATGTCAAAAAATAATCCTATGAGATATCCTTGTTTATCCCATGCCGTGTTGGCATCGTAAATCTTCTGGATTATTTGTTAAAACTGCCAAATGCCTATTCTAGGAAACTTAAGTTACACATAAGTCAAATTTGTAAGTAGAGATAATGCAGATGGTGAGTAGAGAAGTTCAAAATTTGTGACGACAAAATATGCATCTGATGTGTTCTTAACATCAGCATTTCTCAAGTCCCTCCTTTGTGGCCCCAACCTTCACCTTTAATTGGAGAAGGAAAAAGAGAGATCATCATAAGCATTCTCATAGTTTCATTTCTATCATTTTGTTTCTCAATCTGCTCCTTGTCGAATTGTTTGTGCTAGTAGAAAGAAGTTTTCTGATGAGTAAAGTAAATGAATCAAAGCATTAATTTGAAGGAATTGGTAGATTCAGAGTACAAAAGCAAGATCAATGGCAAAATGCATGCCTGCGGCCATGACGCTCATGTCACCATGCTGCTTGGAGCAGCTAGATTGCTTCAAAATAGAAGGGACAAGTTGAAGGTAGGAAAACTTGTCATTGTTTTGGCTTTTGATATGAACTTACCATGTTTGGTCTTCGTCTAGATTCAATAAGTTGATATGGGTAATGTTGCGCTCTGAACTGTAGGGCACGGTTAAGCTAGTCTTCCAGCCTGCAGAAGAAGGCTATGCTGGAGCCTCCTATATGATAGAAGAAGGAGCATTAGATGGGGTCAAAGCAATATTTGGCATGCATGTCTGGCCATTTATGCCCACTGGTATTATTGGTTCAAGACCTGGTCCTATTATGGCTGGTGCGGGAAGGTTTACAGCAATAATTCAAGGGAAAGGCGGACATGCAGCAACACCACATAAAACTAAGGATCCTATTCTTGCTGTTTCTATGACAGTTCTTGCACTCCAGCAAATTGTTTCTCGAGAAACTGATCCTCTCGAGTCTAGGGTATGTCTCGCTCTGATTCCAAACAGTTTAAACAATGATTTTACTTCTTTGTTCAGAACTGAAGGGGAGCTTTGGTGTGACCTATAGGTCACAGCTCCAGCTGTGGAAGTAGACACTAATGATTGCATTAGGGTAGGCTGTCTACAACGCCATTCCCTAGACTCTGCTAACACGGGATGCTTTGTGTACCTGGCTGCCCTTTTCTTACTCCTTCGTTCAGAATCCTGGATTCCATGAAGCAGGATCTAAATTCTGTTTCTGCTTATGCGCAATTACATGCAGGTCGTCTCTGTTGCATTTGTAGATGGTGGTGACGCTGGTAATGTAATCCCTGAAAGTGTGAAGTTTGGTGGAACATTCCGGTTCTTGACGTTTGAGGGTCATTCCTATCTTAAGCAAAGGATCAAAGAGGTATGCACTAGAGTTTCACAAGTACTTTAAAAATAGGCAGAGTTTGGAAGTTCGGCCAAACAGGCGATAAATCAACCACTCCCCTCCAAGTTTTAGATGATCATTGAATCTTCCTTGAACTTCTTTATCAACTGTAGTTTTGATAACCTCATCTGTAATATCAAAGGTCATAGAAACTAAACATATCATTTTGCAATAACTTATGCTGTAATTTTTCAGAATCCTTCAGCATTACTCATAATAAGCATTGGTTTAGATGATTAACACTGAAAATACTTGCTTCTCGTAGATCATCGAGATACAAGCTAGTGTACATCAATGTTCAGCCACTGTTGATTTCAGGGAGGACTTAATGAGGCCGTATCCACCAACTGTAAACGATCCCATGATGTACGAGCATGCTAAGAAAGTTGGAGAAGTGTTACTCGGCGAGCAAAACGTGTGGTATGACTCAATTACAATGGGTGCAGAGGACTTCAGCTTCTATTCCCAGAAGATGTCAGCTGCATTTTTTAGCATTGGGGCACAAAATAAAATGGCTGCCGCGACAGGTGTTAAAGATTTGCACTCACCCTTTTTCACTCTTGATGAAGATGTTCTTCCAATAGGTGCAGCTCTCCATGCTGCTGTTGCCATGTCTTACTTTGATACACATGTTCAGACATAGTAGAATTACATTTTGGAGATTGAAGAATCATACCATTTATAAAGATAAAAGAAGAACTTAGTTCAAACATCAGTGCCATAATCCTGAATATTAATGTTACTCATGCATTTCAGCTAACAAAAAGACAAAGAGTACAAGCCAATGCTGCAACATTCACCATTATAGTGATTTTGTTCATCATCATGTAATAGAGAAGGAAAAGAGTACAACATGATCTTGTGCTGGCAAAAAAGAAAAAATGTTCTTGTAAATGATCGTTCAACGACACTGGAAAATGAGGTAAGCACGAACGGCATTCCTCTTCAAGAATCTCCTATCAACCTGTTCGATAATTCTAAAACGCTATAGATACTAATAATCATAACATGTTATAACTAAGATCCCAAGTTAAGCTTTCAATTCACCAAAGAGCTAGAATTAAGTGCTCTAAATAGTTTTAGAAGTGATCAGGATATCAAAAGCTCCTGAAAATAGATACCAAAATAAGCATCTTGCAGGAAGACAAGTACCACTCGGTCCCAAATAAGTTGGGGTTGTGCTATATGAATCCCCGCTTCTTCATCAGCAGTCTTCTGATGACTACGAAAACTTCCTTGCCTCGCCCCCTGAAGTTACTGACAGCAGTATCCACCATCGGACCTGAAATGGACAAAATCCAGCTACATGATTGTTCAGTCAACTGAAATTAGGCCCACAAAAATGGATTTTGAAGACATGTCGAAACTTAGCATCATAGTTAAATCTTATTTTGTGACCATTGACTTTGCAGAAATGATTTAGATAATGCTGACTTCTCCCATTTCAAATCGCAGTGTAATCTTTTGCTTCTTTTTTTTTAAGCATGAGTAACCACATGTCAACACTTCTCCTCGACCATGCATCTATTAAGCAAGTGCAATACATTTGACAAACTGATAAACTCACTAGAACTCAGCGAAAAGGCGGAGAAGGTTATAATAACTGATACGACCAAGAATGATGATTATCATCAATAGTTAAACAAATAATAATGCAGGAAGTAAGGCACTGAAAGTACAGCATAGTGCAGGAGGGTAGTAAGTGTTCGGTGAGGCAAACAACCATTGCACGTAAACAATTTTAACTCTTTTGGAGTTGTGTTGTAGTTCCTTACAAGTTGTAAAAAAAATAAAGGAGTCATAGTTTCGTTACGAGAAGTAAACCGTTAATTCGTGCTCCTCCCTCTGTACTAGATATACTGCCGAACTTTCCAATTATAACTCTGGAAGATTTCAGGATCAAAGTGCCAAACTTCGGTGGAAATTACACTGTATATAGATGGAAATTACTTTTTATGTATATATAGTAGATGTTAAATCCCCTAGGTTTCTTAGCGTGTTTACTTTTTTATATTTAGAACTCCCTTGGTGAATTTTGCTCCGACTCAACCACTGCTAGCTAGCTAATGTAAAACGAGCTTGCCTCTTGGATTTATTTGGTCACCATTAAGCTTTTGGCTCCCAGTTTCCAACTCTGTCTTTAGAAATACTCCCTCCTTCCCATATTCTGTATCCCAACTTGATGGGATACAAGTAACCAGAGTTACGGTGTGAAGTTCAATTTAAAGGAAATCGTACTTAGATTGGGATAAGTGAACTTAAAGCTAAATTTAAACATTAATTGGTGCAGAAAGTAATTTTGATGTTTACTAATTTGGTAACGCGATATTAAATTTACCAATTTTATAGAGAGTTTTTCTGAAAATAGATATTTTAGCTGGCAACAGAATTCATGTCAAATTTTGAAAGGATAGGCGGACTGGAAGCTCAACACTGAACGATACATTCCCTAAGATTTTTTCATATATCAAGCAACTGGCACTCTTTGAAGCATTAATTATAGAAGGTTACAACATACAAGAACGGAAGCCAGACAGAATGATTTGGGGAAGCACCAAGAAGGCAAATACCAAGTCAAAGCTTGGTTACAATCTCATTTGTTCACAAAATGGGATGCTACAGAATTGGCCTTGAAAGCACTTATGGAAAACAAGAATGCCTAGCAAGCTATACGTTTAACATGGACAGCATTGAAAGGGGCATGTCTCACTCAGGATAATCTTATGAGGAGAAAAATTATACTGGTTAACATATGCTACTTGTATCTCCATGATTCAGATAGCATCAATCACCTCCTCCTACATTGTCTGATTATTGCTGACCGATGGAACTTTTATTCTATTTTTGGTCTTCGGTCGCTACTCAGACTGTCAAGGAAGCCTATGATAGCTGGGGGGTTTTGGAGAGTTAATAAGGGCCACCAGAAGGATATGGGAAATGATCCCAGCAACATTTTTTTGGTGTATCTGGACAGAGAGAAATTGCAGATGCTTTGATGGTGTCTCAACTCTAGCATGTTCCCTCAAGGTTAGATGCTAAGTCAAACTTTTTAGTTAGAATTACATGACCCCTGTAACTAGCACCGACTCTTTTTGGACTTTGTTAGCCCTATGATCTTAGCATAGTTTTTCTTGTAGCGACAATAGCTAAGAGTCAACTCCTTTGGTCTTTTGTTCCCTGTGCATCTTCTTGATGCATTTCTAATGATAACACCTTTACTTCATCAAGAAAAAGAAACACTAGATAATGTAAAGGACGATCTTTTTAAAACATACCAGACAAACAAGATCCTATTCGCATGGTTATATACATAGTTCAATACTGTTTGAAAAGTTGAGAATGACCATCAAATACATTAGAGGAAATGAGTGAACAATTTATTTCAATGAATATAAGATCACTTTATTTTCATTTAGTGCCCCCCTCGGGCACTCTTTCCACTATGAAATATCTAGTTGCAGAGTAAGAAACTTATGAAGTTATAGGTCCATTAAAATCACAGAAAAAATACAAAAAGGCAAGTTTAACATGCCAGAAATAATTGGATATCGAGAAGAGAAAACAAAAAAAGGTACCAAAAACTAATGGAGGAAGGATTTCTTACATAATCACACGAACTAATTAGTCAGGATCCTGATTTTGATGAAGGAGATAGTCGAGAAGATGGCCTCTGGCCTTATTTATTGCAGAAAAACATAGGCACAAATGCTCCTCAAGACCCAGAAGCTCTTCCAAAAAATTGCTATGTTTCCTGTGAAGTTGCTTCACTACCTCCTGGATGGGGTATCGGTCTTTTCCTCTCTCTAGCGCAAAGCGAACAAGCCGCTTGTAGTACTCCACTGCATCATATAATCGGCCCACCAAGCAATTTACGGTTTCTAAGTGATTGTGGAGGAAAAAGATCCCCTTAGTTGCAACATCCAGTTGCACCAGATGGACCAGTTCTTTTTTTGCCATTTTTGAAGGGACGCAAGCAGCGCATATCGGGGCTGCTACAAGGGCGACAAAAGCATGAGAAGCTATAACAACAGCTGTTATGACCACTCCAATAGTAGCTGCAACTAAGCATACGACTGAGCCTTTGGTAGCATGACGGAGAAGTTGGACCTTTGAACGTGACTTGTGTAAAAGAAGGTCAAGCTCACGCTTTAGCTCGAAGTAGCAATGACGCATATCATTGAAGCTATGGGTATCATGTATAGGAAAGGGATTGCTGAGGCTGTCAAATTGGAGGAAGATGTCAAATGCCCAATTGCATTGAGCTTGCGAAAGGGAATGTCCAGCAGACTCCATGTCCAGGGGAAGGACATCGAGCAGCCTACAAATGGGAGCATACAAAATTCGAGCTTGCTTTACACTTTGAGAGAGGCTAATACAGAGACGAGTGGTTTGCTCACTGTCGTCCAAGTACTTAACGATAAGTTGGTTTAAGGCTTCTTGTTTTATATGCAAAAGTGCCTCTTGGACGCACTCATGATTTGGTTCAAGGACATCTTCTAATTGCAGTGGCTCCTCCTGGAACTCAACTTGTGCTTCCTCCACACTAAGGTCAGAAGGGACCTCATGGTGGACCTTGGACCATATCTCGCGGTAGGAAGAAGTTTGCACTGCGAGGGTATATGCTCGTGATAGGTTAACGGTAGGTGAAGGTTGGGAACTTGCAGTGTTATCATCAGCTAAGCCACCTGCAGTTTATTCACATACATTTGAAGCTATCAGAATTTCCATAAGGGGCATCGCAAACTGCTAGAGTTCCACTCAAGCCACTTGATTTTGATTTTGTGCTAATTGAACCATCCGAACATTAGAATATGAAGCAAAAAGTAAACTGTCAACAAAAAAAAGAGGGAAAAATTGTATGTCATACAACTAATTTCTAGGGAAGCACAGGTCTGTTGTGCGTTTAGTCAGAAAAAAGATACTTCTTGGGTTCCCGTTCCTCTTCCCCAACCCTTAACACCTTGCCCCTTAAGAAAGCAAGGAAACTTGCATCGCCAAGGGTTGCCAACAGCTGTCAGCTCCGGCAAAAATCAAGCAAACAATTAAGTGACTGTAGCAGCCCTTATTTTTCCCATAGTTGTACAAACTGGGAAAGATTGTCATAATATAAGCATCAGATCTTATTTTCAGACGCAAACTTGAAGAAAATAATCATCTGACAGGATTCTAGCTTTCTTTTATTTTTGGATATATTAGAATTTCACTAATACCACATCACAGTGGTATTTGGAAGTATGTATTGGGGATATTCTACCTATATTTGATTCCTTCCCAAAAAGGAAAAAATATATGGAACAGTCACATTTCTATTGATCCATCACTCAATCCTTAATCCGCCTGTTCTAATCCATGCAAGAGAGATTTCTCATCCAAATTAAATTTTGTAGAACTTCTGGTTAATCAGACGCATTTAACAAGTGCCAAATTACAAATTGCCTCCGCCGTTTCCATCGACACAATTTTTTACACTGAATGTGACTTTTATTCATTTTAAAAACTTCAATGCTTCAAACATTTCAAGCAGCATAAATTTCAGTTAAGGGTCCACACAAGAACCTTCCCAAAGTGACTTATAAGAGAAAAGAAAGAACCTGGCTAAAGTGTAATTGGCCCCTTTTTGTACTTCCACTGCATCTAAATTCATAAACTTACCTTCCAAAGATGGAGATGAGCAGTTAGTTGTTGCTGTTAATGATAGCTGCCGCAGACAATGCAGCATTTGTTTCCACGGTATAGTACTGGGTACACTGCATAAACTTGAACCATTTGCTGATGAAACGTAGAAAGTTCAATTGAAGAGCCAAAATGCAATCATAATCTCCAAGAGCAAGCTATAACGATTAAACAAAAAGGGTGAAATAAGTATTGAATGACGGAAATAGTCTAACTAAACCAAGTACTAAGTAACGGAAAAGACCATGAAAGTAGATGAATGTAAAGGAACCTTGATAAACTTTATAAAGAAGATTTGCTTAGCTAGCAAGTAGCAAGTGAAGCAAACATTCATGATTTTTCCACCATGGCATAAATATTGACGACATAATTGTTTGACAAAAAAAACGCGTTCACACTCTCACGACAACATAATTTCTGTCAACGAGCCTTAGACAAACAAAAAAGTCCAGCTGGCTACTCAACCTTAAATTATTGCAAAAATTAGTTGATAAAATAGTTGGATACAGTAGTTAGAGTTTCTGTTTTATAAAGAAGGACTGGGCTCAACTACTGATCTAAGTCTGCAAATATACATAAAAGAGTAAAGCTTATTATGAATTGTGCAAAAATCACATAATGTCATGTTATCTTATCAAAATACTTATAACTTCTTTCGTCTTGTGCTTGACCTGGTAGACACTAAGCACTAAACTAGTAATTGGAGATATAACACCAAGCACCGCTTACTGATAGAAGGGACGATGGCAGAGTTACTCAAGAAGCCAAAGCTTAAGAATACACATTATAGTTGCTACTCAGCTAAGGAAATAGAGAAATCCATCTTAGCTTCTCAAGAGTTGCAAAGAAGGCGACAAGGTGATGGCTATACTGAAGGTAACCTTCCACACCCTATCCTAATTTAGACATCTTAGTCAATTTCATGAACGAGTACATTGGCTAACTTGCGGTTCATCCTCAACTAGCAGCAAACAAACATTCTTTCTCATCCCTCCTCCTTGGTCATCTTTCTTCCCCCAATAATTTTTCAGCAGATCATTGAAGCAACTCACAGGTCCAAGCAGTTCCTCCTAGCTCAACATTAATGTAAACACTGTAACAATGAGCTTTACTACACTTTGCAACAATTTCCAGTAATTACTAACATACCACACATTCCCAATGATTCACATAATCCCATTCCCCACTCAAAAATTGAAAATATACCAAACGAATTGACAAAAAGCTCTAATCTTGCTCACGCTGAATCAAACACAAGCATAATACACTCCCCCCCAAATGAAATTGTTACCCCGGAAACAGATTTTCACAAACACCAAAAACCCCAAATGGATCAAATATTCCCTCTCAGTGTAATACTATGACAGAAAGAAAACATAGGGCAAGAATAAATATTTACCAAAAACTTGACAAAAAGCTCAAACTTGCTCACACAGAATCACACACAAACACAAACTCTATGTTGCTTGGACACTCCAAAAATGAAGCCTCACACGTGTCGGATACTCCAAAATGCACTATTTTTGGAGCATCCGACACACACCAGTGGCATTTTTGAAGAGTTCGAGCAACATAGCATAAATACACTCACAAATGAAATTCTTACCCAAAAAAACAGATTTTTCCGAAAACTCAAAGAACCAAATGGATTGAATATTCCCTCAAAGTAGTACTACGAACAGAAATAATACAAAGGGCAAGAACAAATAATTACCAAATATCTGACAAAAAGCTCAAATTTGCACACACTAAATCAAACTCAAGCATAAATTCTTACCCAGAAAACAGGTTCTACCTAACACCTAAAAAACCAAAAGGGTCGAAAAATCCCTCAAATTAGTACTACTAGAACACATATTTACCCCAAAAAAAAAACTCTAATTTGCTCACACAAGCATAAAATTCACTCCGAAAATGAAATTCTTACCCAGAAAACAGTTTTTCCTGAACACCCAAAATCTCAAATGGGTCGAAAATTCTCTTAAAGTAGTAAACACTGAAGTTGATTTTAATCTTGTACAAGCTGTTTGAGTCGGGCTTTGATGTAATTTTTTCGGGCCTTAGCTCGAGCTTGTTGAGGGGCAATGTTGGAAAAGGAAAGATATGCACCGGCGGCGATGAGAGTAACGCCGGCGACGACGCCGGAGAGAGTGAATTTGAGTTGCTTAGAGGTCGGTGGAAAGGACCAAAACACCATTTCTTTGGGGTGTAATATAGTACTAGAAAAACATTTTGGTGTTGACTTATGTGAATTTTTGACTCTTGCTAGAAAAGAAACATAAATTTAAAAAATGAAAAAAAAAAAAAAAAAAAAAAAAAAAGAGTCTC
>JAJONR010014252.1:0-25964 GCA_029582245.1 Solanum etuberosum
ATATTCTTTTTATTCAGTTTTTAAGCTTTTGTATGCTTGAGTTAGTCTTCCGCTTGTAGTCAGCCAGGATAAGGGTTCGCTTGGGGACCAGCAATGGTTCTCGAGTGCCGGCCACGTCCAGGGTGTAGGCTCGGGTCGTGACATCTATAATGTGCTAATATTTGCTTTTAAGCAAGATGAAATCTGTCTATTCATGTGCATGCTTCATTTGATTTGTCACCTTATTTTTAAGTGATCTTAAAGCCAATATCTTAATGGTTCTATAACAATTTACCATGTCTACAAAACGATAACCGATAAACTTCAAAATTAAATAAATCAATCGATGCACAACCTTAGCATTATTAAATTCTGTGATATTAAATTCTCACGCGAGGCGCAAGTAATTTTACTAGTTATTTATACACGATAATAAACACTATTCTTATACGACTTATCAAACCCACCCCTTAGGTATAAAGTTTTAACTTTTTACCCTTATATTCAGGAAAATTCCCAAATCTTGTCGGCGGAGAAGCAGTGGGCGGACTGAGGCATCGCAAGCAATCGCCGGATAACGCAGAAGAAGTGGCTGAGATATCACAAGTAGTCGCCGGAAAACGCAGAAGAAGTGGCTGAGATATCACAAGCAGTCGCCGGAAAACGCAGAAGTACGGTTTCATTTCTTGAAATTCATAAAACCTAGACATTTCTTCTTTCTGCGATTAGGGATTCTTTTACAAACAATCAAAAGGTACCTTTTTGTGTGTTATCAGTGTGCATTTCTGAGATTTTTGTATTACCATGGTGTTTGATATACTACTGTCTATAGTTGGAGTTCCCCTTCTTTTTTCTTTTGAATAATTATACAGTGTGCACATATACAATTTGTCTCCCATTGTTTTTCTCAATTGTAGAACAGCATTTCTGAAATTCTTAAATGCAGTTGCTTTTCAAGTATTGACTTGTGTTGCTGTGATCATTTGCACTCATTTATCTCTAAAATTTGGATGAAAATTCTTGACAAGTGACTAATTAAATAAATTGAGTAGTGAACATTCTTTATTTTTGTTGAAATGTTGTTGAAGTTGTGAACTTGTTTTTAGCCGATTTTGTTAGAGGAATTTTCTTCATGTGTTGGTTGAAGTTTAAATAGATCTAGAAAATAGAACCAACAATCTAATAATCCAATATCGAATTACATTTGAAGTGAATGGAGAAACTTATATTGATATAACGAAAAATATCATGAACTAGGATTAGGGACATTGCTTACGAAAAATAAAACTTACATAGATAGTAATAGTGCAAATAGTTAAAGATAAGGATAAACTTTGTAAAGACTTGATCTTTTGCTTACGAAAAATAGAACTTAGATAGTAATAGTGCAAATGGTTAAAGATAAGGATAAACTTTGTAAAGACTTGATCTTTCTCACTTTCTGGTACCATAGCACCTTCATCTTCACCTTTTTCGGCCTCATCCTTGTTGAGACTTCTATCTTGATCAGTCCTCATTCTTGTCGAGGACCGAATGAGTCATATTGTAGTCCCAAGTTTTCACACATATTTTGAATTTCTCGACTATCATCAAACTTAGCACTTGTGTTGTTTCGACAACAATATGGCCCTTCACAATCCAATGTTTGTGGTAAATATTTTGGAAGGCCATCAATTGTTGGATATACTGAATAAAGAAAATTTTCAGTACAACTTTTCATTTTCTAATAGGCCCAATACTCTTCTGCTTGAAAGAATTTAAGATTATTTCAAAGCATGAAAGGCGGCAAGTGTTCTTTTCAATTCTAAGATTTCTTTATACAAGGCTTGGATAACCGGTGGTTCATCTCAAAATCGACTGTTTTGAGAAGTTCCGTTAGTTCTTGATATAACAGCAGATTATGCCGGCGGCATAAGACTTCATAATGACACCTCTTCCAATATAAGTCAATCCACTTAAGTTTTTCTCCGTAAATCTGTACATCTTCTGTCTTTGTAGAGTGCATCTCTATTCTTGTGGACAAGTTAGAGATGCCAATTTTGTGGAGATCCCTTGGCTAGAGTGTTATCAAAAGGAAAAGACGCAAAAAAGCTCTAAGGTTGTTGGGGCTTTAAGCACAAAGCGCCGAAAAAGCGTGAGCTTTAATGAAAAAAGGCGCAAAGGGAGAAAAAGTACATATACATGTTCAGTCCAATACTAATAATTATAAGCATGAACGACAAATCTATGAACGAAGAAATTGAATTATTTTTTTTCAAAAAAGTGAAATATCATTTGTTTGGTGTCTCCCCTTCATAAGAAATTCATTGGCAAGGAAAAGTACGCCTTAAAACCTTGATGATGCCACTGAAGCGCACATTAAGCGAGGCGAAGCGCTCATGACGATTTGAGCCTCTCTTCAGCGCTTAACTGCGCCTTTGACAACACTGCTTGGCTGGGACTATTCTTTTATCTATGTTCTTCGCTATTGTATTCTTTATTTAGTTCAATTATTAGCCAACTCTTTTTTGTACAGAGGTGCAAGTGTGCTATGACTTTTTAATCTTATGCTGTTTTTTATAATTTTACTCAATAGAAAATAGGCCTGCTTTCTGATTTGGACTTGTGGTATGTCTTCTTCATTCTTCTATTATAAGGCTACAATCTACATAGTAATATGCATTTCTGTAAGATAGTAATTTAACAAACCTCTCCTTTTTTGGATTTTAAGTTGATATATATTATTTTCTTCGGCTATCTACACAGTTAAAACATCTAGCTACATGTCATCCTACGAGGATCCTGTGGAGGTTGACAGTTCTGCTGAATGTAATGGAGATACACCTAGTACCAATAAAAATGAACTTCACCTGTATCCTGTTTCTGCCAATGACTCAGGCGAAGGTTTACCATATGCTCCTGCAGATTGGCCAAACCCAGGTGATAAATGGGCCTGGAAGGTGGGGAAAAGAATTGCATCTGCTGGCTACTTTCTTGATAGATATCTGTATCTTCCAAACCGTCTTCGTGGAAAGCGAAGTGTTTTTGCAAGTAGGCTTTCGGTTGAACAATATGTCAGGTCTGAGTTCCCAAGCACAGATATCAATGAATTCTTTGCCTCATTTAGTTGGAAGATTCCCTCAAAACTATTAAAAGGTTAGATTGGATACAACTTGTCATTTAGTACATTGAATTTTCTTCTATTTTTGGTATTAGGGAGAAACTTTTAGACATGGCTCACTCGGATGCAACACTTTCATGGAAAATGTGTGCAACTAGGAGGAGCGCCTTTCCGAAATTACTGATCTTAGGCTCTGGGCTCTGCATATGTAACTGACTTTGTTCCATGCATGCTCTTTGCTGAGCTCTCTTTCACCATATTGGGGAACCTATTTATATTTTTTTTTAACTTTAACACCATAACACCAATTTAAGAATACCTGATTTTTTTTAGAGGCTATGTGTGAAAATGTATATATCAATGAAATAACTATCAATACTCCATTTGTTTCAATTTATGTAACGGTGTTTGTTTGGGTACGGAGTTCAAGAAAGAAAGAAGAGGTCTGTAAAATTCTCATTTCGAGTGAGTTGTCTCTATGATTGTAAATTTGCTTGCTGTCAGTTGCTTGCAAATCTTTTAGTGTTTCTTGTTGTGCTTAAGCGAGTTACTTGTTACCTGATTTCACATGTGTCTTGTCTGAAAATTGTAGGTGACTGGTATGCTGAGCTCACATCTTCAGGCATGAAATCTGATTCTCATTTAGGAACCATTAGTTGTAAGGCTGGTAATAGCTTGTGTGCGAGTGCCAGTTTAATAGAAGCAGGGAATCCTAGTCCAGAGACCATGATTTGTGACATTTGTTGCAGTGAGCCTGGTTTTTGCCGAGATTGTTGTTGTATTCTTTGTTGTAAAACTATTAGTTCTGTTTATGGTGGGTATAGTTACATTAGGTGTGAAGCAACAGCTGATGATGGTTACATTTGCGGACACATAGCCCATATAGACTGTGCTCTACGAGCTTATATGGCTGGGACAGTTGGAGGAAGCATCGGTCTGGATGCGGAATATTGTTGTCGGCGCTGTGATTCAAGAACTGAATTGGTCTCACATGTCATGAAGCTTCTAAAAATTTGTGGATCAATTGATTCACGTGATGACATCGAGAAGATTTTGAATGTTGGCTTTTGCATTCTACGTGGCTCACGGAAAACAAATGCAAAACAGTTGCTGCGTCACATTAAATCGGCCACGGCAAAGGTATAGCTGACTTAGAGGTAGATGAATGGTACTTTGTTTCCTCAAGGTATCTAGTGGTGCTTTTATGTGGTTTCCAATTTACTGGAATGACCTCTATGATATCTTGTATCAGCTTCAGAAGGGTGCCTGCATTGGAGATGTGTTCAAAGAAGTAGAATTCATGGACGCCAATGGTACCTCCTCTGTCCTTTCAATTCTTATTTATGTCACTGTTTCCCTTTGGCTCATGTATCTATACTTGGCCGAGAAATCTGTTTATGTGTGTAAAACCTTCTCGGGTCTTCAATTTGAATTTTTATAAATGCACGAATATATATGTATACGGACATGCATGCACTCTCTGTGTTAGCTATATCTGTACTCTACATTTGTTCACAAATTCCAAAGGCATATCTTGCAACTGAAGCATAATATGAACAGAAATTATCGACCAAGAGTCTTCTGCATGAAATCAATTTAGGAGGGCCTCTGAATCAGGCTGAAGAGGAATTATTTTGGGGTAGAAACCGTTTGTCAAGTCTATCCCGCTGCTTCTAACCAGATGGAGGAGATAGAATATGTCCATAAAATTTAGTATAACCACCCCAAACAGAAAGGCATCAATCTGTTAGGGACCAATCAAAAAGAATATAGTGATGCTGTATTAGTGAATTACAAGAGTAAATGGGAGGCACAATGTTGTCTACGTCGTCATAGAATTCAACTTTACCTCCATAATATGATGCAGTGTAGGTTTTTGTGGTTCTCAGGTGAAGCTGCTTAGGTATCTGGAGTAAGCTTCTAAGAATTAAGAAGGAAATCAAACTTGAGTCTCCCATTTATTAGCAATCCCAATTGTACGAATGAACATCAAGCACTAATAATATTAGATTTGTCATAGTAATAAAGAGAGTATGGTTCCAGCAAGGAGATCCGCTATTTCAATGGTAACCATGAATGAACTTCATCAAGAAAAGTAAGGGTTATCCCACCTCTCAAGGCCTTAGGGCTCAATTTTTTTTGATAAGCTAAGTAGATTTTATTAATGTTGGGGTAATCCCATATACAAGGAGTATAACAAGAAGCAGAGAAACATAGACCAAAATATGGTTCTCTCAAAAAGTCACAGAAGTCGCACACATCTATACTAACTGGAATCTCTATGGGTGCATCAAAAAATAAAAAAGAAACTAGAGAGACAAGACTACTCCTCACATGTACAAAATCACTCTTGATTTTTTCAAAGCTCTCTTATTCTTCTCCCTCCATACAACCGACATAAGAGCTAGTGGGGCTATATCCCATGCCTCTAGTCTTCTTTTCTTTTGAAATTTCAGCAATGCAATGCCTCCTTTACTCTACTCGGTGTAATTCAGAACCTCCCACCGCAGATGGGTAGCTACTCGATAATGTAATAAGAGGCCATCGATATCTTCTCCTGAACATCTACACATTTAGCACCAGCTAACATGTGTTATCCTTTTCCTCAATACTCTCGGCTGTTAAATTTTTCTCCCTTAGCTGCCAACCACACAAAGAAGCACACTTCTCTGAGAGTCGCAGCTATCCAAATCGAAAGATGCAGCTTTGGATTCACCCATCTCCCTATCTTGTAGATTCCTTCCGAATGTAAGATCTCAAATCACTTCCTCCTCATGTACTCTTGGAATATGCAGTATTTCAATTCTTTTTGGCTAGAAATACTGCATAAATTGAGGAAGGTGATTCTCAGCATGTTCTCTCCGCACTTGTGTCGCCGAAAGCTAAGTCTATTTCCATTGACCATCAGTCACCTTGAATATGATTTGGGTACGAACTCTTCCCATCCCTCATAATACACCAAAGCCTTCAACCAATTAAAAATGTTATATTTCTAGTTCTCCATCCCCCATCTACAGTACCAATTTTTGCAACCATCTGTCCAAAAAGCATGCTCCTCTGTCCAAATTTCGATAACCATTATGAAATAAAGCTTTATTGAACACTGTACAGTCTCTCACTCCAAGTTCTCCCCACTTCCTTAGGGACCTGACAGTCTTCTCAACTCACTAGGTGATATTCTTGGTAAAGCTTCAGGGTCATCAATAATATTCAATTCTCTTCTTTTTAAGCTATAAACATCTATTTATAGTCTAGGGTAGCTAAGCAAACACGTAGGTTAATACATGAAATGGGTCTCAAAACAAGATAATAAGAAGCTCTCCGGATTATGGGTGCAAGATATCCGGTCCCATGAACTACTCAATCCAGACACTGGTGTGTGTGGTTGATGGTATGGTGTGCGGTCATAAGTTCACGAGTTATGGACATCCTGAATTGCTGAGGTTGGTTTCCAAATCCTTCCTCAAACGGACTTAGTTTCCATTTGGGACCTCCCATTGACATCCAATGTCTCTTGGCATGATATTGGTGGGAACCCCTAGTCGTGCTCGTATTGACTATTTCTTTTGTGCTTGAGATTTTTTTGTTGAGCTTGAAGTGCAACCATGTCTTAATGATGTTGGCGGTAGGTTGAATTTACTGGATTCTCTATTTTGTATTTCAGAATCCTAGGTCAGTTAATATGTCTAGATTCCTTTTAGTTCATTACATGCTTGGTTTCTGACGTCATTTAGGATGTTTTAGATCTTAAAAGATTGGAGCTTCTTATGGATCTGATTACTAGTTTTAGTTTCTTATTTAAACCAGTGAATTTTTATCAGTCAGATTCAGTGATTATTTTCTTATACTAGATAAATGTATTCCTGATATTTATAACTAACATATTAATTCATAACATCTTCTTGTTAATAAATAAATCCTGTTTCCAGTTATATTTACCATGTAGTGGTAGTGTGGTACCCTCACCAAAATGTCGCCTAATGGAAGTGACAATGCGTCCAACTACACCACACCTACTGCAGGTTTATCTGTATATTAGTTACTCTTAGGTTCTTCTTTACATTCTTCTAGTCCATCTTGATTTTACTCATTTTGTAGTAAGAACGATGTGCATGACTCGCCGTTTAGGAGTCACGAGTACCTTCAAAGCCTTATTCTTCTGTCACAATGTACAGGAAGGAGTTTTGAAATATGTGAAATATATTTTCATCTTAAATTTCCTTTTCTTTTCTGTATCTCTTGTATGTTTGTGTATATACTGAGATTTATCTGATCATTATAAGAGCATATTTAGTCAACGCAGTAACTATGTTCAAGAGCTTTCTGTTTGAATATCTCTCTTCCTCGCAAAGCTTCATTCCGTGTAATATCTCTTTAAAGCCTGAACGTATGCGACTTTCTTTTGATGATAGGAGGAACACCTCATCATGGAGAGTCAATTCTTCGCGAAAGATCTTCACCACCAAAGATGACTTCAAATTTTGACCATCGAGTTGAATCCCTTAAGCTTGAGGATGAAATTGATCAAACTCTGCAGGCATTGAGGAAGTCTCAAAACTTTGAGTACAGACTTGCTGAGGAAAGACTCCTTGTTCAAAAGAACTACATCATGAATCTATATGAACAGCTCGACAAGGAAAGATCTGATCTATCAAGCCATACAACGATGGTTGAAACAGATACCTTAGTTGATGCTGTTCTACAAAGAGTAGACCAAATAAAGCGAGAAGTATTGAAACTCAAGGACATGAAACAGGTACAAAATGGATTTGGAAGTACTTCTAAGACAATACTCAAGGACTACTTTGGTCTAGAAGCAGAATCTTCTTAAAGCAAAGCTCTGCACTGTATCTTACAAAACATGCTTGGCAGTCTTATGCCAAAGTTTTGCACATTGTATCTTACAGATACATGTTTGGCAGTCTTATGCCAAAGTTTTGTTCCGAGCGGAGTATGCCGCTTGTGCCAAAGTTTTGTTCCGAGCGGAGTATGTCGTCGTAAGTTGTAACTGTCGAATTAAGTCTTCTAGATGTGAACATTTTCATGAAATCAGTCTTATATTTTTCAGAAGTTGGAGTGCAAAATGAGCTTTTTTCTTTTGAAAAATAAGGTTCTTTCCCACCCAATTTCTCATATGAAAAGGCGAGCATTACCTTAGTGATATATTAGCGAGACAAATTCATGTGCTTCTATTGTTGCATTATGCATTATTTTGCTATTGCTATTGCTATTGCTTCTTGTTTTTTGAATGCTATGGTGTGCTTTCCTGCGTTATTCAAGCCAGGGTTTCTTGAAAACAACCTCTTTATTTTCACGAGGTAGGGGTAAGATCTGGGTAGAGTGAGACAAATGAAAAGCTTATGTGTCGAATACTATGAAATGTTTTTACAACCTTTACAATTTTACAGTGAGTAAGATATGCGTACAGTGAAACAAATGAAAAGCTAATGTCTCCAAATATTATAAAATGTTTTTACGACCTTTATAATTTTTCATTACAAAATCATTCTTCTATAATACAAAAGCAAGAGAAAAGGGCAAAAAATATCCTTAAATTATTCAAACTATATAACTTTACCTTCGTTGTGTTTTGGCTAAGAAATATCAATCATTAGTCAACTAGCTCAAAAATACGCTCTAACTAAATAAATAACTCAAAACATCCTTTCTTCTAACGATTACGCTAAAACAAGAGAAAATGAGCCAATTTTGCATTGAATTGATTCATATTTTTCACTGCTTTCTTAATAATATAATAATAATGTTAAGTTTGGAATAGATAATCAAACTAATCAAGAGAGAACAATTTATGAACAGTAAAAAATATTAAAAAAAAGGTCAAATATTAGAATATTAGTAGTATTATTACAATTTACATGGAGAATAAAGTTCCCCGTAATGTACAACAATTATTATTATTTTAGTATATTATTTCTGGAGAATAAAAAAATTCTGATTTTAAAATATTAATGATTCTTTTCCCTTTTATTTTCTGGTTACTGTACAAGAACAAGCCGGCCACCGCCACCCCAAACATCCCTACCGTCGGCGAACTCTCCGCCACCACGGCCAGCCTTTGGCACCGTCACAATTAACTCACCGTCCACAAACACCGCCGTAGCCAGATCCGGCATTGTCGTAGCCGGCAATCTGAACCTCCACGTATCCACCTTCAGCTCTTCCAACAACAGCTCCTCTATTCCGCCATATCCGGCGCCATTTCTCACCACAATCTTCGTAATCCCAGTATGAATCTCAACCGCCTGCACCCTAACACCTCCCTCTCCGCCGCTTCCGCCGTCGTCAAATTCCATCACCGCCACGAAACGGAAGAATTCCGGACCTTCCTCAACCGCCACGTCAGCATCGGAACGAAACGGAAGTTCTAGAACCTTCCCGAATACATGAGGTAATTTTCGTAGCTTCTTCATAGGATTTCCTTCCATCGCTGCTAACATTTGTTCCCGCTGCTCCGAATCCGAATCTGAACCCGACCCGATTCCTTCCCGAATGGCAATGTTTCGTTTCAGGGACATAGGATGAACCCTCATGCTATGAATTTGTTGGGTTCAAAAAATCTCAATAATATCAATTCTTGATGAAAAATTGTTGAAAATGAAAAAAAAGAAATGAGAAATAAATATGCAGATGTAATTGAATATATAAAGATGGTATGTATATATATAGTAATATATATTCAATTACATATTGCCTCTGCAAATATGGATTTGGATTTCTTGGAGTTGGGAACAGCCAGAAAGGAGAAGGAGAATAAAGAAGAAAAAAAATATAAAAAAGTAAATGAAATTAGATACAATATAAGTTAGCTCATTCGAGTCGTCCGTTTGTCACTCCTAATATTCAGGATAAAAAGATAGATATATAATACGTGTATTTTTTAGAATGAGAAAAAGTTAAACCCAATGGTTTCAATAAAGATCACACTATTTCCCTACATATTGCATCTTTATCATAATATCTTTGTTATGACTTCTTCACTTATTATTTCTTTTTTCGAATTATTTTGTTATGCTTTTTCTTGAGCTGAAGGACTATTGATTTTTTCTTACCGAACCGAACACCTTTCCCAGATCATGTTACAATTAGAGTTATGGAGATAGAGAAAACTTATCCTCCTTTAATAGCAAAAACCTTTTCACGAGTTGGGCTTAAACATGTGCTTTGGTGTCAAAGAGTACATTTCGAAAATATAGTTGGAGATGAGTCTATCGACCAGTGCTTGAACTAAGATAGTTTCAAAAGAGAAAGGGAATGAGTCTGGAAAGACAAGTCGAGAAGGGTTGCAAACTCAAATGAATAGAATTCAAGCCGAAAGTGTTACAAATAGAAAGAGAAATGTTGTAAATAAGTAGCTCGCCCAAAAGAAGAGGAATGAAGCACTCGGCTGAGATTGTTGGAAAAGAAAGGCAAGGCCCAAGGCACTTGCTAACGAGCAGGGAATCAGCTTTGCTACCTCCTAAAGTAGGGGTAAAATCTGTGTATATACTATCCTCCTTGTGAAATTACACCGAGTAAGTTGTTGTGTCTCGTATTTTGCAGGAGTTAAAAAGTGGATCGCTAAGCACTTTCAGATATAGGATACTAAAGAAAGTGTAAAAAGCATAAGAAACAATGAAAAGATAAATTTAACAAGAGAATTTTCTTGTATAACACTGGATATAAAATGCTGCGAATCGACAACTCAATTATGTGAATATTGCATTGCATCCTATATTATAATATATGCTGGCTACCTTATAAATTAATCCATAAATAATTTCTATTAAATAAGTTAATGATCACAAAAGCCACTGAGCCATAACTATATACAACCAGCTCTTAGGTAATGTCAGTTTCAAAGCATAGATTTTGCAGATTACATTTAACAGGGCATGCAAGACTGGTCCCCCAAGGACAGATTCAATTCAATCTTGCATTGATCATGGTTGGCCAATTAAAAGCTCAACCTTCCATGTTCTCGTGGCGATGCATCCGACGCCTGCTATGAGACCGTCTGGTGCTATGACTCCGCCTTCTAGGCAACGGGCTAGAGGCATCAGGGTGGTGAATCTCTTCAGTGTTCCCTTGATGTCCGAGTATGCAATCAAATGGGTCTTCGGTTGACTCTAGAGCAACAGCAGCACCAACACCATTCATCTACAATTTTCAATACACAGCCTTGTAAAAGTAACTAAACTTATTCTGCTATAATGCAATATGACTAAATGGATTTGTTTCTGATAGACAATGGTAGCAACGACTTTTTACGCTCTTATATACACAGAAGAGAGGCCCCAATTTACTCTACTACCCTGCCACAGAGGGCAGTGCATAAATTTGGTGATCTTATCTAATTCCTACTACGACGTTGCACAACGGAAAGATCCCCAGGCCCCAGTATCCATTGATCATCTTCAATATTATATATAAAAGAAGCAGAGTACTCACATTAGTTTGCTTTCTCTCAAGATTAGTTTTCCTCAGATCAGTATTCTCTGAATGGGATTTCTTACTGGAAGAGTCATCACCTTCTACCTCGTGAGAAGAAAAAATTTCCCCATAGGTACTTCGAAAACGCCACCTCGGTTTTGGCTTGTCTGTTGAATCATCATCATAAACATTTTCAGAGTAAAAGTATTTGGAGACGAACTGCAATACAGGCGGATTATGCTGGTACTTCTTCAACATTCTATCATGAGAAAATACTACATCAGTACATAGTTAAAATGAATCATGCTGATACTTCAATTTCAATCGTGATAGAAGAGTACATCAATAGTTCATACATAATGAAAAGAAAGAAATAACTGCAACGAGTATCAAAGCTTTTATTTTAAAGGTTACCGAAACCTTTCCCTTTCAAGGAATATATGTCCTGAATTATTTTCTTTTTGTTTCATTTTCTGAACTACACAACTATAAAGTGCTCCTGTTATCAGTAGTTGAAGACTCGGAAGATAATATAGTTTCCTTGGATTTGCCAGGTTTCTCCCACACCCTTCACCAGTATAATAGTATGCCTACACCAGGATACCTATTTTGTACAACGAGTTTCCCATTAATTCAGTAGTTTATTAGTTTAGTTTAAAGATGCATAAAATTCACTTAGACCAGATTCATATATTCGAAGAGAGCCTAGGTATGTGGTCAAGCCCAACATGAGGCAATACTAAATCAAGCTTTGAACCAGGCATACAAATGAACAATCTACTCTTTCTCGGTTTTGACTGGATGCCTACTACTTCCATTTTTCCATGTTATTCTCTGTGTGTATATATTCTTTTGCCATAAATTACTCTATTTTAGTTGTTGTTTTCCTTTCCAAGAAAGTGAACAGATTTGAGTCTCCAACCAGATTTAAGCATGTAGACCAAGCATATGTAGAGGATTAGGCTTCAAACATGAAGTGATAATATAGCGCTCATTTTTATTAGTCCAATCATCTAATATTCCCACCAATTAAAATATGAATGAGACATAGTGATGCTTAGTATAAGTCCATGACGAGTGTGCACAGATTTCTATACTTAGTGGAAATATATGAATATATATATTTGAAGTGAAGTAAGAAACTCAGATCATTCTCTAGACAATAGCATACTTTAATGTTAAACGCTCTCGCAGTGAGGTCAATTTCTTGCTATCTAGAGTACTCTAGACTACGGCATATTTTAAAGTTTAATACTCTTGCGGTGACAATTTCTTGCTATCTAAGGTACATCAAGCACAACTTTTCACATTTCTCAGTCATTCTTATTCTACTGAAGACAAGGAAAGTAGCAAAGAAGAAGAAAAATCAGAGAACATATACATAGCATAACTGACCAGTCAACATGTTCCTACTGCAAGTTGAATCCAGCAAAATAGCTCAGAGAGATAAAGATGTAGTACTTAACTCGCTTAAACTCCTACGGCCCAAGTTATCATGTACAAAGCTACTCAAGGATTAAGATCTTGAGAATTCAATTATATATCAAATGGGAACAGTATGACATATTCAGTCCTTGTCAAAGGTTTAGCATCTTTCTCATTCAAATATCCAGAATACAAAGCAATTCAAATATCCAGAATACAAAGCAATTTGAAATTCTTGAATTTGCTCCTTGGGCTATAGAAGTAGCTGTCAGAAAGGATTATCATTTATATTAATTATAGTTCCCCATTTTCACATGGTACCTCACTCTAACACTAATGGTGACAAGTAATAACCTGTTAGAACAATCAGGCCAACTGATCAAACTAAGAAGGATGTCATTGTTCAAAGTTTGGTTAGGTGTTAAATTTTCAAAGCAAAGATGGAGGGGGGGAATGATTTTAACCCGTTAAACTCAGGAAAGAATTAATCCTGCCAATCTTACTAACAACACCCCCCCACCCCACCCCCCGCAGGCCCTTGGTTGCTTTTCTGAGAATAAGATATTGAAACGTATTTAAGATCCCCTTCGGAGCGCATTGCTTAAATTAAGTAAATTATTCCTGATCTCCTTTATTCTATTTGTGGGAAAATGAACCGAGTCACGAAATGTTATCAATGAAAGAGGATGTATTTGGGAAAAACAAAAAGAAAATATAACTTCAATGTAAAGTAGAGCAAGTAAAGATTATTTGGGGGTGCTCAAGGTTAAGTTTCATCGTACTAAGTCATGCATGCATTCCGACTGTGTAGCACTTCATCTTTAGGGCTAAAAATCACCTCATTTACTTAGCCCCAAAATCAAAAAAATTAAGAAGTGTGTTTGAGGACCTACATTTCCCCCAACTCCTTTTGCAGACGAGTTCCATGCTGAGAGAGAATAAGTTCAACACCAGAATCCAAAGACTTGGCAAATCTCCACTTGCCATAGAACCAACCAGCACCTGGAGATAGAAATGTTTGAAAAACTAAGCAATACACTTAGGAAAAGCAACCGAAAATGTTCTCTGTTTTGAAGCAGAAATCAATAGCTCTCCTACTAACTTGAGGCCTAATGAGTTTCTTGAACTAAGTATCCTAAATACAAAGATTGGTAGGCCTATCATAAACGGGACATATATAGTGCAAAACAGAGTTTACAAGTTTCCAGAGTTGCAAAAGCCCTTGAAATAAGAATGTCCATCTGTTTTTCTTTATACATGTAAAGGGCTAAAGGCTATTAGGTTGCTTCAGGAAATGTCAAACCATTAATCAGAAAGCTAATAACTAACAAGTAGTAAAAAAGAGGAAAGAGAAAAATGAAAATAAATCTGGCTAGTCAACCATTGAATTCTTCGTTTAGCTTATACTTCTTGCAATACTTAAGAATATTTCCATTTTAAAAAACTAAATATGTGAATAAATTGAGCACTTGACAGGCATCCATCAACTCCTTACTCAACATTTCAGAATTTACAAAAAACAGACACCAGACAGATAGATATTGTTGGTGGCCAATATGTAAGAGTAAAAGACAAGAACACGAGAAAGACAACTCACTGTCCTCTAGGATAAGGTTGAGTATGCTCTCTGATTTTAAAGGTTAAAACAACAGTGAGGATCAGACTTTTTGGAAAGGGCAAACTGATGGTATCTTCACTGTTAAGGGATGCTACATCTGTTTATGAATGAGATGAACCGGTCAACACAAAAACCTTGGAAGCAGATCTGGAATTCTAAAGCTCCTGTTGAAGTTATGTGCTTTGTATGGTTGGTTTCCAAGAAGGCTTGTCTGACTCAGGAAAATTTACAAAAGAGAGGCATAAAACTTATTAATAGATGGTATCTCTGTGGGAATAGTTCTGAAGGCATCAACCGCCTTTTTTATACATTGCCATATTAGTTATTACTTCACAGGTATGCCAAGATCAACAATAGAATTCCTTCTTTGCTGGAAAAGCAAAGGGCTGCCAAAACATTTTAAGAAGACTTGGAACAGCATACCAGCGGCTATTTGGTCGTATATATGGATGAAAGGAACAAAAGACGCTTTGAAGACCAGAGAAGCTCAATCTGGACGATCATATTTGACTGCGTTCTTATGATTTCATTTTGGTGTTAAGTGGAAGCATTGAAGAATCAGAATCACTGTTACAGTTCGCAGAAACTATTGTATAGATAGTCACTTAGTCAGGGTTGTCCTCACTTCTGTTTTTGTTTTTGGTTATAATCACAGCACTTTTTTAGTCCTGTTTTTCCTGGCATCAGTAATACTTACCTATTCGGAAAACAAGAAAGAATAAGGTTGAGGATGAGGGTGCATTTTGACTTACCAACTGCAAGGTTGATGCGGAATAGGTTATGCAGCCTTCGAGTAACTTCAACAAAAACATATTGAGATAATAATATTAGGGGCTTTAATGAACAACATATATGGGGAGGGAAGACAATCACATAGAGCAATACATAAAAGAAGTGAAAACATTAAAAAGGAAAAGAAGTTGCTTTCCTGAGCAGCAAATATTCATCGCAGAAAATTTAGAAATAGCCCCTAAGATTTGTGAAATTAGTCATCCATTCCCTCTGTTAAAAGTTTGATTTTAAAATCACTTCATAGATATACAAATGTACCATATATGCCCTTCATTTGTAACAAGGCTGCAGCTGACATATTATCTAGTTGTCCATTTTAAATTTTCATGTAAGTGAGACATGTGGAAAATAAGAAAACGGAAAAGTCCATATTTGCCCCTAACTTTGCGAAATTAACCATCTATTCACCCATTTTAATATTAGTTAGCTGACATGGAGACAACAACTATGCATCAGTCCCAATTCCCAAATAAGTCGGGGTCGACTATATGAATCCCCACTTCTTCATTTAAGCTCATTTCATTTCATAAAAAAATAAGTTGAAGATATATGATAGATAATAATAATAATAACAATAATAGAAGTTCTCTAACAAGTCTAATACCTATTCTCAACTAGTAGATACCACCTATATGAATATTTTCTTTCATTGTGTCATATCTTTAGCTAAGTCTTCATTGATACCAAGGATTTGTAGATCTTTCGAGACAACTTTCCTCCATGTGATTTTAGGTCTTCCCCATCCCTTTTTAACACCTTCACTTACCCTCGCCTCACACCTACGGACCAATGCATCTGTATGTCGACGCATGCAAGACATGTTCAAACCATCTCAAGTGACCTTCTCGCATTTTATCCTCAATGTGTGGTAATTGCACCTTCTGACAAAAGTGGTCATTTTTAATCTTAACTAATCTTGCATGACCGCATATCTATCTTAACATTTGCATCTCTACAACACTCATCTTGGACCTTAGCAGCCCAACATTTACTATCATATAATGTTGTTGGTCTTATAGTTGTCCTATAGAACTTAACTTTCACTTTGATAGGCACCCTTCTATCACATTAAACCGCGGGAGCACTTCTCCATTTCAAACATCCAGTTTTAATCCTATGAGTAACATCTTCATCTATCAATTCATTCTCTTGATAACAGCGAGCCTAGATATCTAGATTGTTTGCATTTTGGCACCGCAATCTCATCTAATCTCACCTTAACTTCTTTCTTCTCATGCTGACTAAACTTGCAATGCATGTATTCGATCTTACAACTACATATCCTAAAACCCTTGCTTTCTAAAGTGCCTATCTACAATTCAAACTTTTGATTGATACCCTTGCTAATTTCATCAATTAACACAATATCATCAACAAATAACATACATCATAGGACCTCATCTTGTATTGTGTTGGTTAGCTCGTCCATAACTAGGGTAAACAAGTAGGAGAGCTCAATGCCAATCCCTGGTCTAAGCCTATTGTTAAGGGAAACTCCTCTGTATCACCTAATACTATTTTCACGCTAGTGACATCTTCTTCATTCATTTCCTTTACGACATTCATATATTTAATATGAAGTCCTATAAATTGAAAAATGTGGTAAACCCCCATTTTTATAAATTGAATATCATCAAAATGAACTCATTTCCTCCTTGCAACCAGTACTGCAACCATCCTCTAGCTTCCTGTCGCCACTACAACTACTCCGTCGACCAGCCACCTCTCTCAAATTCATCTTCCCTCTTCCTCCATTTTCTGGTAGACCAGTACTGCCAGCATCATCTACCTTTACGTTGCCACAACAACTACTCCAGTCACTATCTCAAACTTGTCTTCCCTCTTCCTCCATTTTCAGGCAGAAAGACTTTACTTCTAGAAAACATGAACGAATTCATTTTCAACCTCAACGTTTGAACACAACCCAAGTGAAGGCTCGACAATCTCATTACAATGTCAAGGTTTAACCTTTTTCTTGTTTGGGATCTTCTTGGACTAATCATCATTGCTGAGATAAGCCACGTCAAATTTATAAACAAGAGAAGACGGAAATAAAGTCCAAAATATTAACAGGTAGTTTCATACTTTCATAACCATCATCATTGTGTTTCGGTTCTTGAATGGATTTCGATAAAACTAAAGATTTTGGCCCGTTTAATTACTTCACTCTCTTCTGAAGTGAAAAAAGAACAGCATATATGTCTAAAAATATATAAATTGACCAATATTAAGGAAGAATTATCCAATGATACAAACAAATTTGACAAGTATATGTAGGAATTGTACCTAACCAAGTGGCAAGGGAAGCACCAATTGCACCAATGCCAAAATCTCTTACAGCAGATTGCTTCCATGAATTTAGTAGTTTACTTTCTTCAGTTGTCAAATTAACCTATGAATTTTAATAAGCATATTATATCTTCAAAAGGATACTGAAATTTACAACAACAAAATTTGAGTTAATGATAAAAACACACATAAATATCCCCTTTTTCATGTTTCATACTTAAACTACAAGGTGTGCGAGTTTTCTAGTTGAAGTACCACCAACTATTTATCAAAAGGCACCTCAATCATCAATTGTTCACTTTTTTCTACCCCAAAGATGGTGATATTCCATATATGAAACTTACACACCTATAGTTCAGTATAAAGCTCGAAAAAATCAATTTTTTAGGAGTAAATATGATCCTTCACCCAATTTTTTGAATACAAAGATAACATAGCATAAATGAAATCTCCTAATTGATTAGAAAAAAGAGAAAATTGGGTAGCCATTTCAATATGAAACATTTGGGGTCAGAAAAAATCAAACCTTTCTGGAGATGAGAAGTTCATTCAATTCAATGAGCGAGTTTGCCATTGTTGCGCCTAATTTCAGAGTCTGATCCGATCAAAGGTGGGTATAATTGCTAGCGTAATCGGGGATCCTGATACAAATCGGGTCAACAAGTACAACTCTTTGGTACCATATAAATCATTTTAAAATGACATAATACATAAACATATATTATTATTTTTTAATTTAGTCTGAACTTTAATTTTTGGTATGCATAAATAGACCTTAAATTAATATAAAATTAAATATATTAATATATGTGTTTTGCTTGACTCAATTGTCTCATAGCATATATTTACTTAATCAATTTATTTTGAAAAATATTTCTCAATAATACCTAATTGATAACAGATTTGAATGACTTTTTTAGAGCCAATATCATCAATTATGGTTGTGACAGTTTGGTTGGGTTCTTTTGCATTCGTATCAACATGGACATAAGAGGAAAGATTGATAGTTCATGCTTCAAATGGGTCTTGCATCGATTATCCAATAGATCATGGACTAAATGATCACGGTTGGAAAGAGCTATCTAGAAGACTGTTGTTTTCGAAATCTATTCCTGAAGTCACGTCTTTTAGTTTTGGGATTGAAGTATAGTACTTTCGAGTTTCTCTTTATTCAAAGTTCTCCATTCAATTATAAACGGTTTTAGCATTTCTTGAATCGAAAAGATATTTAACTATGTAAAAAATATATTTTGTGTCATCAGAGCCAAAATCATTAGTATGTTTATGAATTCGATATATTTTACACATCCAACATATATATACTCATTGTATTGCTTCACAACTGAAATTTAGAAAAGTATGAATATATGCGTACGTTACTTCTACCAATGCAAAACGTAGAGTTTAGACATTAGACTCAAAGAAAATCATTTTTTAAATATACTAAAATATTTTTTCCAAAATGCAGAAGCCCACATTCCCTCCAATGAATATCAGTATATCAAACACTCCAAAGTCTCCATTGTAGAGCTTCCCAAGCTCCTTTGCTCTTCTTCTTTTCACATGCCATGGCTATAATGACCCACCCCATCAGCCCCTTCACCACCCCATCCACCACCCACCTGCACCTATCTACCTCCATCTCCAAAGCCACTTCTCTCCCTCAGCTCAAACAAGTCCACACCCAAATCCTCCGTCAAAACTTGTCCGATTCCGATTCCGATTCCCTCCTTTTCGACCTCATTCTTTCTTCAATTACTTTACCTTCAAGCCTTCACTATTCGCTTTCCGTCTTCTCCACTTTGCAAAACCCACGAACCCATCTTATCAACAAGCTATTTCGTGAACTTTCACGTTCTAAGGAACCCCATAATGCGTTACTGTGTTTGGAGAATGGTAGAAGAAATGGGTTGGAAGTTGACAGGTTTAGCTTCCCGCCATTGCTGAAAGCTGCGTCGAGGGCTTTGGCATTGCGTGAAGGGATGGAGATTCATGGGTTGGGCTGTAAGCTTGGGTTTGATTCTGACCCGTTTATTCAAACTACTCTGCTTGGAATGTATGCTAATTGTGGGCAAATTCAAGATGCGCGGTTGGTGTTTGATAAAATGTCTGAAAGAGATATTGTCACTTGGGATATAATGATTGATGGGTATGCTGTTCTACATTTAATTATCTAAGATGACTAATTTTTTTCTTTTTTTGCCAAGTTTGAAAAAGAGAGACTTTCTTTTTGGAAATACTGATGTATAGTGAATGGGTAAACTGAGTTGAACATGAAATTTTAACTATTTTGTTGAATTGCTTTTAGTAGAGAATACTTAGTTTATGGAACCCAAAATTTGTCTCGAGAAACAACCTGTTGGTAAGTAGTGGAATGAAACTGATCTAGATGGAGCGGAATAGATATGGAGGATTCATATACCGACCCCCACTGGTTTGGAGTTGGGCGTGCGCGTGTTTGTTGTTGGATAATTTTTAGTTGATGAATTTTCAAAGATGTTTAGTTGCATGTTTATTTGACGCTACGGTTCAGAATTACTTACTTAAAAACTAGCGATGTCTATTAAGTTTCTTATTTATAGCTTACTGACCTTTCTGCTGTGTGTTTCACAGTTACTGTCAGAATGGCCTTTTTGATGATGTATTGGTGCTGTTGGAAGAGATGAGGAGCTCTAATGTGGAACCTGACTCGAGGGTTTTCACAACCATTCTATCTGCTTGTGGTCAAACTGGAAATTTAGCCATTGGGAAAGTGATTCATGAGTTGATATCAGAGAATAATATCATTGCTGATTCTCGTCTGCAAAGTTCTCTTATCAGCATGTATGCAGGTTGTGGCTGCATGGATTTGGCTCAGAATTTGTATGACAAACTGTCACAAAAGAATTTGGTGGTATCAACTGTGATGATTTCAGGGTATTCAAAGGCTGGGCAAGTTGAAGCTGCACGCTCTATTTTTGATCAAATAACAAATAAGGACTTGGTTTGTTGGAGTGCAATGATATCTGGTTATGCAGAGAGCGCTCAACCTCAAGAAGCTCTGAAGTTACTTGATGAAATGCAGGCATCTGGAGTGAAGCCTGACCAAGTAACTATGTTAAGTGTTATCTCAGCTTGTGCTAATCTCGGCGCATTGGATCAAGCAAAAAGAATCCATCTGATTGTTGATAAGTGTAGATTTCGAGAAGCTTTGCCTGTAAATAATGCCCTAATTGATATGTATGCCAAATGTGGGTATCTAGACGGAGCAAGAGGAGTTTTTGGTCGAATGCGAAGGAAAAATGTTATTTCGTGGACTAGTATGATTAGCGCACATGCCATTCATGGAGAGGCTGATCAGGCGTTGATGCTTTTTCATCAAATGAAAGAGCCTAATTGGATTACGTTTGTGGCTGTTCTATACGCTTGTAGTCATGCTGGACTAGTTGAGGAGGGACAACAGATCTTCTCATCAATGGTGAATGAGTACAACATCACACCTAAACTTGAACACTATGGTTGCATGGTGGACCTTTATGGCCGAGCAAATCGTCTCAGAGAAGCCCTTGAGCTGGTAGAGACTATGCCTATGGCACCAAATGTTGTCATTTGGGGTTCACTAATGGCTGCTTGTCGGATCCATGGTGAGTATGAACTGGGAGAATTTGCTGCTAAAAGGCTTCTCGAGTTAGATCCTGAACATGATGGAGCTTATGTCTTCTTATCAAACTTTTATGCTAAAGGAAAAAGATGGGAAAATGTTGGGGAGGTGAGACAACTTATGAAACACAAAGGCATACTGAAGGAACGGGGACACAGTAAGATTGAAGTGGACCATGAGATACACAAATTTTTAACAGCTGATAAGAGTCACAAACATGCTGATGACATCTACGCAAAGCTAGATGAGGTAGTTTGCAAGTTGATGCAGGTCGGTTATGATCCAAACACCAGTGTTGTTTTAATTGATGTTGATGAAGACGAGAAGAAGGATGTAGTTCTTTTGCACAGCGAAAAGCTGGCTCTATGTTACGGATTACTGAAAAGTAATAGGGGATCACCAATCCATATAATTAAGAACTTGAGGATCTGTGAGGATTGCCATAACTTTATGAAGTTGGCATCTAAGGTGTTTGAGAGAGAAATTTTTGTTAGAGATAGAACTAGATTTCACCATTACAGAGGCGGCTCTTGTTCTTGTAAAGACTACTGGTGACAGCAATTTGTGAAATAGAATCAACCGTATGTTACATTGTATCATATGTCCTCGTTTCTCTTTAGCAATCAATTTCATCGAATAAGTGCAGGCAGAACATTTCTGGCTACAGGGGATATAATATTTACAGTTGAAACGTAGAACAACGTAGTACCAAAAGATGCTAATATTGAATTCTCAACGTTCACAGAAGAACAAACATATAGAGCTTAAACCGCGAGCTCTCATGAGGGATGAGAATGCTTTCTCATAATTTCTATTTAGGTTGGAATCTGAAGCCTCTCTATTGTGAAATCACTCTGCTGGCTCGTGAAAGAAGACGACAGCCAGAACTCTTGTTTCAATTTCTGAACCTCTCTTCTCAGTCTGAACTTCAGAAACTCCAACACAGCTGAAACCAATTTTCCATTTTCAGTTAAAGGACTTCGACTGTACTCTAAAATCCATGTATTTGGGTCCATTTGCACAGCTGAAGCACTCCATTTTTGTTGAGTCCATGAACTTCTCGACTTTCTAATCAAGTAACCAATCTGTCCATTGGACCACTGTTCAAAATGAAGAGGAAAAGAACAACAAAAACTTAACTTGATGAAGTAAACTCGAAAGAAAATAGAGGACAGGAAACATAACACAATCGAAATTATGTTACCTCAGTGAGTCTTCCTGATAATATGGCATACGAACGCGCAGAAAATCCAGCTGTGAGCAAACCAGCTGTTTGTAAAGGCCATCCCCATATGCTCAATTCTTCTGAATTGGACTTGTACAATGTACATCGCGAATTCAGAAGCAAACCATCCTACAACTTAGTCGAAAAATCTACTTAATTTTGGTATCCCCTGTCATGTAGCAACAATATATATAGAACCACAGAGGCAATAATCCAGCATTTATGCAGTTTGTACCTGGTTGATTTTCCAAGTAGAATTCAGAGGGCTGCAACTCGATATTTCTTCGTCATCAATCAGACCTTCAAGCTCCTTCTTAAAGACCATCAATCTTTCATCAAAATCCTTCAAACCCCATGATTTTTCACTCAAATTCTTAACAATTTCCAGCGACAATTGAGGCTGCAAGAACCCAGAAACCACCGAAGAAAACCCAAATTCCAACCCTAAAACAACACCCAATCCAAAAATCATCCGCATCAACAAAACCCCAAATCCGAATTCCCTCTTCCTCTTCTTCACCTTCTCGTGAAAGCTCCCTCTAGCAGTGGAATTGAGCGGAGGGGACATGGACGAAGAAGCAGAACTGTTGCTACTCGATTTGGGGGTCGAAAAAGTACTCGATGGGGTGTAAGAAATGGGGCTTCTTGGAAATTGAAGAGCTCTAGCCGCTGAAAGTTTTGTGATTGAACTCTTGTGCATGCTGTTAGTCATCAGATCGAGAGTTGCATTGAAACTGGCTATGCAGATTTCGCAACTGCAATTGGTATCTTTTCGACATCCCGGGAAATAGTAGCTGTCTTTCGTCTCGGAATCCATGACGGTGGTGGTGGACGATGATTTCACGGAGGAATTTGGAGTTGAGACTTGTGTTAGTTTCATGGTATTTTGAGCTATGGAAATACCCAAAATCTTGGGTTTCTTTGTTGTTTAAGGGAAGAGGATAAATGGGTTTGAAATTTGAATACAACGGTCATATCCTACGTAGAATATTTGGGGGTGCGGTAATGACACATTTACCCCTTACAGATCATGTCATTTATTTGGTAAGATTTAAAAATTATATAAGGTTTAAGATTTTGGATCCGGCTCCTCCCATTTCACTTAGCAACATATTATCTTGTCCATAAAAAAATTAACCATATATAAACAATATCCGCCGCTGCTTGATGAGAGTCCCACTTCGTTTATGGGCTTCAATGACGGCTAGATGTCTTTGCTTTGAGAAAGTATGAAACTTATCCTTCTTTGAAGTCCAAAAGTTCTTTTTAAAGCTGGTCAGACTCGACCCAGATCCATGACCCAATTTGTTAGGACAGTTTGTGGTAAAATGGTCTTAACTCCTTACTCTGATGTCGAAATGATGAACAGTTTAGTGCGTTTGAAACTAGGCTCTTAGACCTGTGTTTGATATGTAATAGGTTCTCTAACTCCTTATATATTGAGAGATATAATCATTCCAAATTAGGCCATAAACAATTATGTCAAAACTTTCTTATAATAAAACTTTTCACTTAAGATTTTTGTTTCAAGACTCTCTTTTGCCTCTAACTTCCGTCTAAGAATTTCAAGTGGCTTTATATAAGTGCAAAGTTCATTTTTTTTAATCATGATATCGGAGTCATATCTGTTGTTGGTCCCCCATCGTATATTGTTCACACTCTAAATGTCCAGTCTTGGGCGTATGAGGGGTGTTGAGTTCCATATCTTTTGTTGAATGGAAACATGGACTAATGATATAATCTTGAACAATCCTTCCTTTATGAGCTCGTTTTAGAATAAAGTTAGACATAAAATCTATTTTTTTTCAAACCTATTTAAGTAAATTAACATGATTGCTGAGCTACCTCCAATTTTTCCTCAAGATGCATCTAAAAATGTTGTGGCTTGTGAATATTGGATATATATTCAATAACTTTCTACCATCCACCATTGGTCTTTAATCTAGAGGTGAATGGAGTCCAATGTGGATGAAACTAAAAAACAAAATGGTCTCCAATGTATATCATTCTTTATTCTTTTTATTTTTATTATTTCTTTCATTAAATATTTATATTATATTTTTATGATTGGGTGGCCATGAATATTTGGAAGAAAAACAAAGAGGAAGGCTATTTTGGTGGATTTTGAACCTTGCATCTGAATATATAGTACTATCCGTCCCTTTTTAACTATTGCTTTAGCTTTTTTCACACATTATAAAATGATTGTTAATTTTAATCTTGAAATCTTGAAATCTAAAGTGATATTTTGGGATAGTATTTATGGAGAGTACATAATATAGTTGTAACAATTATGGGAATGATGCATAATAAATAAATAGGAGTATTCTACCAAACAAGTACTCCAGATCAAGTCCATATTTAATATTTTTATCCTTTTATATATATATATATATATATATATATATATATATATATATATTGTAACCCTAACTCATTGATGAATAACTAGGAGATTCACTGAATTTACATGTATGAATCCAAATGACTAATGAAACTTGTTTCCCCCTGAGTTCTTCTTCCCTCCGAAGAAATGATTCATCGAAAAGTATCAAATCATAAGGGTTTATTATGCACTAAGCTCCCCTATGCACAAAGATTGGAAAAGGATCGAATAATAAAAGCTTATCGTGCGCAATCTTATCCCGCATTACTGTAAAAAAAACTGTTTTCACAGCTCAAATCTGTGAACTCCTTAATATGTAAAAGTAAAAAAAATATATAGCTTGAGATGTTTGTCTTGGTTTCTAGATATCCAAAATTAGGATTACATAACTCCCTTTTGGTTTATGACTTTTACCAAATTGTAATAATTTATAAACAATATTCTTTGTTTGAGACAATGATTTAACCTATAATTAAAAGATAATCAATCAATCTTTGCATCTAATTAAAGCATATAATTAACAACATACCAAACAACTACCATTTGGCATATTAGGCCCCCACCTACATTTTGCATTTCCTATATTTAGGAACCCAAGTGACTTGGTTACATCAAAACCTAGCATATATATACCTAATCAAGAACCTCTTCAATTTAAATTAGTGGACAATACAAAAACACCTCAATTGATGGACTAGTTATAAGTTCAAAATTAATTGTACACCACTCTTCACTATGATTTATCACGTGGTGCTTATTTTTCTATACATTGTGTCAATATTAATCAATAATGAAATTTATTGTAGATTTTGTTGAAGTGAAAGTGTCACGACCCAAGCCTACACCCTGGACGTGATCGACACTCGAGAACCATTGCTGGTCTCCAAGCGAACCCTCATCCTGGCTGATTACAAGCGGAAGACTAACTCAATCATACAAAAGTTTAAAAACTGAATAAAAATAATATATTCAACTCGCCATAAAATAGGCAACTTAAGTCTTTAAAACATTTAACAAAATAAATGAACAGACTTCTGAAACTCTACTGTCTATCTATGAAGCCTCTAACTGACAAAGATG
>JAJONR010014253.1:0-20944 GCA_029582245.1 Solanum etuberosum
TATTTATATCATATATATATATATATATATATATATATATATATATATATATATATTGTATTGGTATCATTACAGTTTCTTGTTCAGAAATTACTCATTAGTCAATGATACTATGTATATTGTTATGAAATCATTAAGATTTCTTGTTCAGAAATTATTCATTAGTCAATGATACTATAAGAGTATATGCATATTGTTGTGGTATCATTAAGATTTCTTGTTCAGAAATTACTTATTAGACAATGATACTATAAGGGTGAATATATATATATATATATATATGGTATCATTAATGTTTCTTGTTCAAAAATTACTCATTAATCAATGATAATATAAGAGTATATATACTCTTATAGTATCATTCACTAATGAGTAATTTCTGAACAAGAAATCTTAGTGACACCAATACAGTATATATATACTGATTTAGTATCAATTAAGCGAAATTATCAGCGTTAATGATACCAATACAGTATATGATACTGATTTAGTATCTGTTAAGCGAAATTAGTTAGGGTTACATAGTGTAATTATTTAGTGGGGTATGAATGTAAATGGATATATGTTTGTAATTATTTTGCTTTTATGGAGTATTTTCTTAGTTTCCCCAAAAATTTATGAGCTGGATTCAAAATAATTTGAATTGGGTTCAATCTGAAGTCATTCAAGTTTTTGCCTATTTTAAAAGAATATTTAATTGAACCGAATTTAATCTCTAATTTCAACTCGTTTTAAGACTCTTTTTTTGTATTGATGTAATATATGTTCTTATATTTACAGGTATGAAATACAATCTATTTTATATCTTTTAGTATTCATCTATCCATTTATAACTTCTTCTTTTTAAATTTTCTTGAGTTGAAATTGAAATTGATTATAAAACTTAAATAACAATATGTTAAAATTATTGAGATTAAGCAAGTCAAATTAAGTGGGTCAAGACCCTACTTGTTTTTTAGCTCATTTGAATCCAAAGTAAAGTTGGGCGGGTCAAATCCCAACTCAATTTCTATACTTATTCACTACCACACAGTAATGTATCGATCTAAAAGCAAAACCTTATGGACAACCTTTACTTTAATGTATCAAATAGGATTACAATACTTAGAACTTCTTCAAACCCCTAACAATGATAATAACAAGACTAGCGAAGATATTCATGATGTATCTTCTCAAAATTTTGAATAAAAATTGAAAGTATCTTCAATGAACTAAGAGAGGAATTTTGAATCTCAAAATTTTCAACAATTTTGAATCAAAATTGAAAGAATCTTCGATGAACTTGAAGATTCACAAATAAAATCGTTTGTCCAACAACAATTCCATCAGTTTTGTATCCTTCATAACTCACCTCGCTACTCAAATTCCTGAATGTCTTAACAAAATCGATATATTCATCTTGTATCAGCCCTTTTGATCGAATATTTTGGATCTGTTACGATTTCTAATAGATGGAGGAGATGAAAATCTTGTATCAGCCACTTTAGTCGAATACTTTGGATCTGTTATGATTTCTGATAGATGGAGAAGATGAAAATCTTGTTTCAGCCACTTTAGTTGAATACTTTGGATCTGTTACGATTTCTAATAGATAGAGGATATGAAAATCTGGTATCAGCCACTTTGGTCAAACACTTTAGATCTGTTACGATTTTTTATAGATGAAGGAGATGAAAATTTGAATTTTCAATTCTTTGAAGTTATTACAGTTTGAATAGATTCATATCAATCTGTTTAGCATGATTTTGGGAATGGAATTAATTTTACGTTTAGGTTCCATATTAAGCACAACTGACTAGGTTTGTAATGTATCATGGGTGATGTATCCGGATTTATCTTATGTATCCGGATGAATGATTCTTTAAGGGATTTTTGTAAATTAGAAAAGAGTAGGGATAGAATGTATTTTAGATCTTACACTATGAAATTTATGTAAGTTATACTTAATTTTAACATCATAACAAATTAAGGAACACCACTAAATTAAAAATCAAAACAAAAGCATTTCTTTCTAAAATGGATAATAAACCACTTCCCAGACTGAACATATATTGCCTGTATCATAATATTTTTTGAATATTCAAACTCTTCAAGAAGAAGAAGAATACTTCCTTCGTCCCAATCTATGTGGCACTTTTCAGATTTCGAGATTCAAATAAGTTTATCTTTGATCGTAAATTTTTCATATATATTATAAATATTTTGCATTATCGATTATTGTTACTTATAATACTTTTTATGTAGTTTATAAATATATAAATTTTATTTCAAAAATTTTGAAGATTCTACGAGCTAATTTCCTGTCAAATTTAAACTGTTTGACTCTCGAAAAATGAAAAATGTCGCATAAATTAAAACAAAGGGAGTACAAATTAAAGAAGAATAGTCTTGTTAGAACTTCTTAGGATCTATACAATCGTTTTTAGAAAGAAATGCATGTCTTCTGTCATGTTCTATATATCAAAATTCTCAGTCTGTTTTTACTATAGTTTACAATATTATCAAGTGACAATTACAAATTATAATGAGACAGATTGGGTATTAGACATAAAAGACTTGAAAGAATACACACATTTTCTTCTCAAACTCATTGTGTGGATCCTAATAAGTAAGAACAAGATACCGTAGTTGTTCTCTAATTTGTACTACTCTTGAAGAACTTAAAAATTCTAACAAATACTCATGTTGGAATAATAAATTAAAGTTGGAATAGGAATCCTTATATGTTTAGAATTTGGTATTTAATTAATGTTTAGCTAAAATTTACTTGTCTTAGTTCATAGGGAAATAGATTTTGTAGTGCTTATTGAATTTGGTTTCTTATTATTATTATTATTATTATAAATAGGCAACCTGGAATAAGAATCCTTATTTGTTTAGAATTTGGTATTTAATTAATATTTAGTTAAAATTTACTTGTCCTAGTTCATAATGAAATAGATTTTCTAGTCCTTATTGAATTTGGTTTCTTATTATTATTATTATAAATAGGAAGGTTGCCGAACCGAAAAAAAAAAAAACAATAGAGACAACTTGAATATTTTGAGCAGGAAAAGAACTTAAATGTTTTCTCAAATTTTCATCTGTTAATTTTTTGTATATACACTTATTTTAACCATATTTTAGTTTGTTAATCCAGCTGATTTTCCAGAAAAATTCTTGTTTAATTTATTGTTGTTGAAATCATGGTGACTTGTAAACCACAGAGGACGCCGGCAGGGATCGAAGATATAATTCTTCGGAAAATCTTACTTGTATCTCTAGTCGATTCATCGGTAAACGATACACGCATTGTGTATCTAGAGATGACGGCGGCAGAGTTTCTGAATGAGGGTAAAGAGTTAAAGTTGTCTAGGATTTTGATGGAGAGGGTTTTAATCGACCGACTTTCCGGCAATTTTGTATCGGCGGAACCACCATTTCAGTATTTGGTCAACTGTTACCGTCGGGCAGATGAAGAGGGGAGGAAGATTGCGTCGATGAAGGATAAGAATGTTAGGTCTGAGCTGGAATTGGTGGTTAAGCAAGTAAAGAGACTTGCTGTATCATACTGTAGGATACATTTAGGGAATCCTGATATGTTTCCCAATTGGGATATGGCGCCAGCAAATGTATCTCTGTTGCTTCCTTTGTTGTTTTCCGAGTTTTCAACTTGTATGGATGAATTTGGTAGGAGCAGTGGTTGTGGTGGAGTTTCAAGTCCACCTGGGTTTTTGGATGAGTTATTTAAGGATGGGAATTGTGATAATATGGAACCAATACTGAAGCAGTTGTATGAGGATTTGAGAGGGACTGTGCTAAATGTTTCAGTTTTGGGTAATTTTCAGCAGCCTCTTAGAGCTTTATTGTTTTTGGTTAAGTATCCAGTAGGTGCAAAGTGTTTGGTGAATCATCCTTGGTGGATTCCAAATAGTTTGTATATGAATGGAAGAGTTATTGAGATGACAAGCATTTTGGGTCCTTTCTTTCATGTCAGTGCTTTGCCTGACCATACAATCTTCGAGAGTCAGCCGGATGTTGGCCAGCAGTGTTTCTCTGAATCGGCCACAGGTCGTCCTGCTGATCTCTTGTCTTCTTTCACAACAATAACGACTGTTATGAATAACTTGTATCATGGCTTGACAGAAGTTCTGATGACTCTTCTGAAAAATTCAACCACTCGTGAAAATGTCCTTGGATATCTTGCAACAGTTATAAACAAAAATTCGTCAAGGGCACAGTTGCAGGTTGATCCATTATCTTGTGCTAGTTCAGGCATGTTTGTAAATCTCAGTGTCGTTATGCTTCGGCTTTGTGAACCTTTCTTAGATGTCAATTTGACAAAACGGGACAAGATTGATCCCCAATATGTGTTTTCTAGCACCCGTCTGGAACTGAGGGAGTTGACTGCTCTGCATGCATCATCAGAAGAAGTGTCTGAATGGATAAATCAAAATAATTCTAGGAAAGTTGACGTCACTAAAGATGGCAGTGTTGGAAAAAATCGGTCGTTGGCATCTCAGGAAGCTACAAGCTCTGGGAACGACTCTGGTGGACCTTCAATTCTCCGCTATAACAACCCAATATCAAGTAGTAGTGAGAAAGCTAGATACCCTTTCATATGTGAATGCTTCTTCATGACTGCACGGGTGCTCCACCTGGGCCTCCTAAAAGCATTTTCAGATTTTAAGCATCTTGTTCAGGACATTTCAAGATGCAAAGATGATTTGTCTACCATGAAAACCATGCTAGAACAAACACCCTCGCCACAGTTGCAGCAGGAAATATCTCACTTGGAAATAGATCTTGAGTCGTATTCACAGGAAGAATTATGCTATGAAGCCCAAATACTGAGGGATGGAGGGCTTCTCCAGCGTGCATTATCCTTCTACAGGTTGATGGTTGTTTGGCTGGTCGGGATTGTTGGTGGTTTTAAGATGCCTTTACCTTCCCCTTGCCCTATGGAGTTTGCATCTATGCCTGAGCACTTCGTTGAAGATACCATGGAGCTGCTAATTTTTGCTTCTCGAATTCCTGAAGCTTTGGATGGTGTCTTGCTGGACGACTTCATGAATTTCATTATCTTGTTCATGGCAAGTCCAGAATATATCAGAAACCCTTACCTTAGAGCAAAGATGGTTGAAGTCCTAAACTGTTGGATGCCCCGCAGAAACGGCTCTACTGCAACGTCTACTTTGTTTGAGGGGCATCAACACTCTCTGCAGTACCTTGTGAAAAATCTTTTGAAGCTTTATGTTGACATTGAATTTATAGGTTCCCACACGCAGTTCTATGATAAATTTAATATCCGCCACAACATTGCTGAACTACTTGAATATCTTTGGCAAGTTCCAAGTCACCAGAATGCATGGAGACAGGTCGCCCAGGAGGAGGAGAAGGGTGTTTATTTGAATTTCTTGAACTTCTTGATTAATGATAGCATCTATCTTCTCGATGAAAGTCTTGGTAAAATTCTTGAACTAAATGAGCTGGAAGCTGAAATGTCCAACACGGTGGAATGGGAGCGAAAACCAGCTCAAGAAAGGCAGGAGAGAACCCGTCTGTTCCATTCACAAGAGAATATAATTGAAACTGATATGAAATTGGCAAATGAAGATGTGAGCCTGTTAGCATTTACTTCAGAACAAATCACTGTCCCTTTTCTTCTTCCTGAGATGGTGGAAAGAGTTGCTAGCATGTTGAATTACTTCTTACTACAGCTGGTAGGTCCACAGAGAAAATCTCTTAGCTTGAAAGACCCTGAAAAGTATGAATTTCATCCGAAAGAGTTGCTGAAACAGATTGTGAAAATATATGTGCATTTGGCGAGAGGAGACAAGGAGAATATCTTTCCAGCTGCAATTATAAGAGATGGTCGATCATACAGTGATCAGATATTTAGTGCTGCAGTTGATGTCCTTAGAAGAATTGGTGAAGATATGAGTATCATACAAGAGTTCATCGACCTTGCTGCAAAGGCCAAGACTGCAGCCTCAGAAGCACTGGATGCTGAGGCTGCTCTTGGAGACATTCCTGATGAATTCATTGACCCGATCCAATATACTTTAATGAAGGATCCTGTCATTCTTCCCTTTTCGAGGAAAACAATGGACCGGCCTGTTATTCAGCGGCACCTTCTTAGTCAGAGTACAGACCCATTTAGCCGGTCTCATCTAACTGCGGACATGTTGATTCCCAACACTGAGTTGAAGGCGAAAATTGAAGAGTTCATCCAGTCCCATGAACTGCAGAAGACTTTGGAGGATTTGAATTTGTAACACACAAATACAACCATACAAACAACTGATACTTCAAATTTGATTGAGTAGGGATTTCTCTTTTTTCTACATTTACTCCTGATCATTGTATTATATTGAGTTTTTTTTTTCTTTCTTCCCTTTATGGGATAGTTCTTCTTTTCAGTAGTAGTTGATTACTTCTTACAGAAATAGATAAATACTCCAAAAACAAATTAAAGTTCTTTACTTTTATCTTCTTTTTTTTATTGTGGGAAGTGGGAGGGAATAAGAAAACAGGGAATTGAATTCTCATCAACAAAATAAAAGCTTAAATAATTAATTAATTGCGTTATTAAAATTCTCCGAATATGTAAAGTCTATAGTCCAATCCATAAAAAAATTTCACTACCCAAGTCATTATAATCCTCCATTTTTATCAGTCCAACTTCTTCTTGAAGTTGCAAGAATAAAGAGAGAATCGATATTCACATTAGGGACTTCTCAGATACAAATATTTATAGGTGAACTGAATTTGGTCGGCAAAAATTATTTGGGCTGAATATGACTATTTGATGCTGAAGAAACAAGAGCTTGTCATTCAAAAATAATTAGCACTTCTTCTGTAAGTCAAGTGGTATACTAGGTTTAGTTCAACTTCTAAAACAAAATTAAGTTAAAACTTAAAAAGAAATTAATAACTATATAAAATTATGAAGCGCTTAAACTGTTCTACAACAAAATAATCCTTAAACAACTTGCAAAGAGCCGCAAAATGAATGATTAAAGTTTTTCCAGTATATATATCACCAATTTGAAATGGCTAGAATTGGTGATGCATACTAATTGAAGAATTTTATTTGGGATCTAGGCAAAATTAGCAATTGGTTAAAAAGGATTGTGTTAGAAAGAGGGAGTTCTATGCCATATTATGTGTAGCTTTGGCTCAGTATATGGTATTCCCTCTCCCATTTCTATGGCCTAATATTTCATAACCCTTCTGGTTAGAAAAAGATTTCCCCATTAGTAGCTCCAATTCTCAGTTGTTTAGATTGAGTATTATATATATTAGTATTGTGTTGAGAAATTCAAGTTGCTACCTACTCCATAAATTTATTGCTTTGTCACAGCAAATTTCACAAGAAAATAACGAAACAAAATTAAATCCGACACAGGAATTCAATAGAGATTCATTAGCATTCATATTTTTAAGGCCAATTACATATCAAAATCAAACATCCTTTACATTGACCTAAAACACAAAAAATCCCCAAATTCTAACCCTAACTGCTAGTGAACTTAGTGACAGCCTTAGTCCCTTCAGAAACAGCATGCTTAGCCAATTCACCAGGCAAAACAAGTCTTACAGCAGTCTGAATTTCCCTAGATGTAATCGTAGGCTTCTTATTAATCCTAGCCAATCTAGATGCTTCCTGAGCAAGCTTTTCAAATATATCATTAATGAAACTGTTCATTATACCCATAGACTTGCTGGAAATACCGATATCGGGATGCACCTGCTTGAGCACCTTGAAGATGTAGATCTTGTAGGTTTCAACGCTCTTCTTTGCCTTCTTCTTCTTCTTCTTGTCGACGGCGGTATCCTTCGGGAGCTTCTTTCCGGCCTTCGGCTTCTTCTCTGCTGGAACTTCCTCGGCCTTCTTCTCCTCCACTGGTTTCTTCTCAGCTGGCTTTTTCCCTCCTGTCTTTGGTGCCATTGTTGAGAAGTTTAACAGAAGGAAGAAAAGGAATTTTGATGAAGAGAATGCGTGAATTATGTGGTAGGGAATTTGGGGAAGTGAGTACTATATAGGGTTTTGATTCTGTTGTTGGATTGGTTATTATCTGTTTACGCGGATCGTGAATGTGGACCGTTGATGAAAAGGAGAATGAACGTTCCGTATTCTCTATTTTAATTGTTTACAAAGTGAAAAGATAAAAGAAAAAAGTACTCCCTCATTCACCTTTGTTTTACAAAATATATATATTTTCCCCTTTAGTTGTCCTCTTTATCATATTAAGATAAAATAATTGTTTTATTTTATTTATAGTATTAGTTATTTTAAAATTAAATAGCAGAAACTTAGATAAATAATCTAAAATTTAAAAGAAATATATTAGTTAAACTACATTTTTTTATTAAAATTTTCGTTAAGAATTCTATGAAATTGTATTGTAACACCTAAATGCAAACGGAGGATATATTATTTTCCAAGTTCATTAACTCTATACACTAATAAACAACGGTATTACAACCCGCGCTACATAGATTAGGCATATAGGTATTCCAACTCATTTTAGTGAAGGGCGCACTATTTATTTACATTCATTAGTTTGCAAGGGATTCAAGGTTGATTTTGATAGAGAGCAAATGATTGTTCATGTACCTATTTCTTTGGAGGCTTAAGTAGAGTCCCATTTACTTATATTTTCTCATGTGAATCTTTTGTCTCCTGTTATTCAGGACCCCATTCGCGCATCAACACAAGATATACTTATTGGACTATATGTATTAACAAGCGAAAATCATTGAAGTATTAATTTAGGCACTCCTCTTACAAAAAATAATTATTCTTAAGAAATAAGAGATATATTTTCTGATTTAATGTTAATAAATATCTCCAAAAATATGTAGTTTTTTAGTAATTTTTTCATTATATAAAACTCACTTTAATTAAATAAGGGGAAAAAGGAAAAATATACCCTCAAACTATCGTAAAAAGGTATGCAGATACCCTTCGTCATACGTTTGGGACATTGGTGTCTCTGCCGTCCAAAACCTAGAGCATATATGGCGTTTACATTAACAGAAGACTAAATAGGGACACGTGGCGCAATCTTATCCGTTGATCCGATATTTAATAAATGTCGGGTCGGTCAATAAGATTATGACATGTGTATGTCTGTTAGTATAAATGGTATATATGCTCTAGTTTTTGGACGGCATGGACATCAATATCTCAAAAGTATGACGGGGTATATGTATACCATTTACGATTGTGTGGGTACATTTATCATTTTTCCCTTAAATAAGCATTGAATTACAATAACATTATTAATATTTTGTAGATTGTTGTCAGAACGAATAAAAATAAAGTGAGAAATTACAACAAAGGGTCTTTTTTTCTTCAAAGAAATCAATTATGCTCATTACTTTTCCATTTAGAACTTACATTTTACTCCCTTTTATCTCTAATTACTTGTCCACTTTTGAATTGACACATTATTGAGAAAATAATGATTGTCATAGTGAATTTATTATTTTACCTCTATTAATTATGAAGTGCATGAAATTAAAAATTTAAGATTTTCATTCAACATTTTCTTTTTCAAAGTAATTAATTGAGGGTATAATGGGCAAAAAAAAATTGTCCTTTCTTGTTTATCAAAATTAACAAGTAAAAGAGACAAATAAAAATGAAAAATTAAACAAGTAATTAGGGAAGAAAGAGTAACAGTAAAATTTTGTTTCTCATGCCACATATATGTTAATATCATTTCTATCATTTCAAAACGTTTTTATTGATTAACATGAGACCAAGTGCAGCTGATAGCCAAAGGTTCAAAAACGTTGATCATAAATTAATACTAACGAACACCATTTTTTAATAACACTAAGTTCTCCAATCTCCATTAGGAGAGTATCTTATATGATAGAAGTTGCTTTTCATAAAAATTATTTCCCTCAAAAATAACTTAATTAACTACACCAACAATCTGGAGTTACAAAGCTCTTGTAGATAGCAGCTGGTACTGGAGGAAGATTCACTCCATGAAATTAAAAATGCAAAGCTGGTACAGACTAAGGGAGGTGAATACTCAATCACGAGAAGATGTATTGATATCAGAGGGTACCACAGCAGATCAATCATTGCTGAATGTAATTGGCGTGCAGACTTGCAGGTGACTCAACCGAAACATAGATTTATCCTATCCTATCGTTACAGATTGTTAACTAACGAAAGGCTGGTTAAGATGAATATCTCAGTGAAGGAAGTTAATTGTTGTTTGTGTAATACATAGAAGCTAAAGATAGCCAAACACTAGTGATTTTTTGCAAAGGCTGAAAGTGTAATTAGATTTGAGTTTTGTTAGACTTTAGATGCCGCTGTGCACAAGAACTCTTTAGGAGATTGATTCTGTTCTCGTAATGGTAATGTTAACATGGTTACCACAAAACATCTTAATATAAAGAAATGTCATTTCAAGAAATTCAAAAAAAGGATAATTAACTACACTCCAGATTAAACAAATCCTCTGGTTCATCAACCAACCAATCTTAATTGTTGCCTAAACTTTTCTGGAAAAAATATTTACATAATCGACTGATTCTGAAACACTACAGCAGCCGTGGGTGAAATTAGTGTCTAAGCTATAAAATTAAGACTTAAAATTCCAACCAACATATTAGCATGATATGTGGTGAAAGCTTTAAAAGTAGAATCTTGGAAGGCATTGTTTCCAGTTTGACGATGACATAAAATATTCGGATTGAGAAGAAATTAATACATATTAGTGAGGAAGAAATGCAGAAAATACGAACTTGGCAATATGGATATTCAGCTTCAATAAAAGAACACTCTTAGATTCCTGAAAAAACCTCCATATAAAACTAAAAAGGGTTGAAGATAAATAGTTCAATTCAAACCAAAAGAGTTTTAAGCCTGAGATATTTACCAGATTAATGCTCAGTTTACACAAAATCAGGAGGAAGAACCGCAGATCACCAACAATTATTCAAGATAACAAGAAAATTAAAACAAATTCAGCGCAGAATTTCAATTGGGAAAAGATTTGATTCATTAGAAGGTATCATACCAAGGCCAATTACAAAATCAAACACAAAAGCGTACTATCCTTTACATTGACCCAAAACCCAATAGATCCCCAAATTCAAACCCTAATTGCTAGTAAACTTAGTGACAGCCTTAGTTCCTTCAGAAACAGCATGCTTAGCCAATTCACCAGGCAGCACAAGTCTGACAGCAGTCTGAATTTCCCTAGAAGTAATAGTTGGCTTCTTGTTGATCCTAGCCAATCTTGATGATTCCTGAGCAAGCTTCTCAAAAATGTCATTAATGAAGCTGTTCATGATACCCATAGACTTGCTGGAAATACCGATATCGGGATGCACCTGTTTCAAAACCTTGAAGATATAGATCTTGTAGGTTTCAACGCTCTTCTTTGACCTCTTCTTCTTCTTGTCGGCGCCGGCATCCTTTGGGAGCTTCTTTCCGGCCTTAGGCTTCTTCTCAGCAGGAACTTCCTCAGCTTTCTTCTCCTCAACTGGTTTCTTCTCAGCTGGCTTCTTCCCTGCCTTTGGTGCCATTGTTCAGATCTGAAAGATGAATGGAAATTTCTTTTGCTTTGGTTAAGAGATTGTGTGAGTGATGAGAAAGGGTAAAGAAGAGTAGGATTTATATAGGTTTTGGGGTCTGACATTTGATTGGTCAATTACAGCTAACGAGGATCGTCATTCTAAGCCGTAGATGAAGTCGAGATCGGACGTCCAGTATTAGCTGTTGCGTGTTATTAGGATCCACGTGGTTATCTGTGATTCGCTAGTTATGGTTTTTGCGGATCGTTAAATTTCTGCGATCCGTGTGAAAAAATTTAGTGGGAATTTTAAATTTTCGTTTTTTATGTGGGCGGGAAAAGGAATTTGCTGCTTATTTGAATTGCTTTGGTGAAAAATTTAGTGGGAATCACTTACTTATTTGTGTTTGAAAAATCATTTGATTTATAAATTTTTGACATAAACAAATATTATCTCCAGTCATCAAACATCTTACTCAATGAAGTTTTAAAATGAATTAAGTATTATTTTCCATGTTATGTACATATTTTTCTCTTTTTTTTTCTTAGTTTGATTTTTATCACTTCCACCTTTCTTTGATTTTCCTCTCATTAATTATGTTTTATGAAATTATACATGTTATACTCTTTTAGGTATTATTAGCTATCACATAATAAAAGTAGTGTTGGATGTATAACTTGGCAAGACGATTATTCTAAACCATTTCGCTTTATCATATATGAGTCGCACTTTATTTGTATTTCTTAAATATGGTAAATATAGAAGGATAAAAAGGGTTGAGTTTACTACCGAAGATCATAGTACTCAATAAGTATTATAGACATATTTTCACTAGTAAAATGGAGAATACTATATTGGGAAATTGATGTAGGTATTATTTGTTATAAAACAATATGCATTAGTTTCAAATAAAAAATTAACATTTGAATAAAGTATAAATTCATTTTAACTCGGCTTTTTAAACTTTCAGTAATAATTGCACAAATCGTATGATTTAAATAAAATCAGTTGATACCATTTCAGTTGAATTGAATCATCAAAACCACTTTTGAATCTTTAATAGGGATAAATATATGTTTGTACTTTTTCACCAAGAATACTATATCCTTACCGACACAATATCCAAGATCAACTAGGTGATTAATCTAGTGGTGAGTAATATATATCCCACTTGCTAATATCGTCTTATCGTAGTGTTACATGAATCATCTCATTCGTGTTATTATAGCTTAATACCAACATCCTCTCATGACAAAATTTACTCACCCTCGATAGAGTCAAAACTTATAATAATGACACGTATAGTTATGAGGACAATGATAATTTTTTTGAATCTAATCTCGATAAGCACAACTAATTATTCCAAATAATATTGAAATATTCTTAAAAAGGATTCATGATCTAATAGCCTAAAAATATATGTACTTTTATCAAACCATGCCTTTCATAGTCAATCCAACCCACATAAATAAAGTTCAATGTAAAATGTATTAAACAAATGCTATTTCAAATCATTCCTTACTTAAAATGGAATTGTTTTAATGAATTTGAAACATTTAACCACACTTCAATGCAATGCTTTGTCAAATTCGATCCAATACACTCAATATAGTCAAATTATATTTTAGAAACATTTATTTGTGATTAACAATTCATTATAACTCGATCAGTCGATGCAACGTTATGAATAATTGTCAGATAATTTGATTTTCTTTAGTAGTTCTATTTCAATAAATAATATAGTCAATCTCTCATTGGTTGTTGTTGCTCTTAAATAAGATTTTTATCAATTTTGAATATATATTTTCCATTGAGGATATTGTCACAACAATAACAATTGTTAATATTATACTAAACGCAATATGCACATTTAGAATGGATCGATTAGAGTATTATTATCTACTCGTATATATCTCTCTTTACACTTCCAATTCGAAAATAAGTCTTCACTATCAATATTAGGATTCAGGATAATTATTATGTTTTTAAAAAATGTTCAAGATTAAGGCAAATTTTTTAATTTTCTATTCAAATTCTCATCTGATTTCAATAGTTTAGGTTCTAATTACTATGATTTTCAATAGTTTCAAATATTACTTCCCCTATCATATTTCGTGCTTAGGATACATGAGTCTGAATCCGGGAGATACATGTATTTGTCGAATTTTAAAATCTAGATACATATTTTATTTATTTAAATTAGTTGGTTGTAACGGATTTTCTTAATTAGAGGAGTTATTAAGGATTTTCAAAATATATGGACAGTAAACTCTGAAAATTTAAATTAATTAAATTCCTTAATATAAGGCGAAAATCAAGGATTATATCTATGTTTAATTAATTTCATTTTATTATATTATTAATAAAAGACAAAAACATGTATATTTTGGTCATGTAGTTTGATTGATTTCATTTTATTACTCTTAAAATAATAAATTCATTAATTTGATGTATCCATTATCAATATATAATGTATCCAACCAACTAAACACTTAGATACATGAGTATCATACAAGTACATTTATATGTATCATTGAAGTATCTAGTATTAATTCCATGTATCTATTTATAAGATCTAATATTAATTTCATGTATCTATTTATATGATCTAATATTATTTCATGTATCTTTTATATGTATAATTTGATGTATCGAGTATCAATTTCATAGGTTATATCCAAAAATATGTATCTCAGATAAATATGAAAATAGTTAGATACATTGTAATAACATAACAAATATATATGATAATATTAAGATACATGATAGAAGATCATGTACATATGACAAGATTCAGATACATGACATAACAAATTGTTTCAAATACATGCGTAAATTTTCAATAATACGTAAATCTCCAATATATTCATTAGATGCATACACACTTAATAAGATACGCTGATAAAAACTAGATACATATAATCGTCTCTCAATAATGTATCAGATACATCAATAATATGTCAAATACATGCGTAAATCTCTACTTATTGAAACTTTTCAATTACGTTCGTGGCTGGTCATGACGTCTCACCGCCGCGGTGTTTGCTTGTGCCTAGATCCGACGGAAAAAGTCATGCCCAGTTTCTTGGTTGATCTATAGTATACAAGATATGCAACTGATACTATCGCTCAATGTCGAATTTGATAAATCTATTGGGCTTGAAATCTCTGCTTACAACGATATACATTGTCTCTGCACGCGAGAGGTGTCTACTTGCGAGAAAAAATGATGGATTCGTGGGGAATTGGTTTGAGAGTGAGAAAATCAAAGGCTAATTAAGAATTTGATGTGTGCGTGTGTTGACAAGGTGTGGAGCATTTATTTTGATGAAGTGTGTCTTCTCAGTAAATTTTGAATCTTAAAGGGAAGAGGAAGAGAAAGAGTTAGAGTTAGAGTTTTACCTAACTTATACTCTCTGAGAGAAAGATATTTGTTTTTAACTAAAACACTAATTTTGAAGTTTAAATGTATAAATAATTAATCAATCAATCCTAGTTTTAAGGGATATGGGTATTGATTGTATCTTCAATAATATATGGTATAAAATATTAAAAGTGATAATATATGTAGTTGTTTAAAAGTAGTGGTAAAATTAGTATATATGGTAGTGATGTATGTCTGATAAAGTAGTTTATCCAATTTTTTATTCCTAAAATAGGGAATAAACCACCCATCTAGCAAAATGGGCCTAATACCCTCAAGAGTCAAAATGGGATGACATTGTTTAGCCCAAACCGTCCATCTCAAATCGTTGGGTCAACTTTACGGGTCAAGCCCATTTATACTCTTTTCTAGTTCTGTTCAGATTTCAGTATCAATGTAATTAGGATAAGTATGAGACAGTTGATTGAATTATAATCAAGAGACATTTATTTAGTTGCCTCTGTATAATCTATAGGTCACGAGTTCAAGCACTAATATTTGTATTAAAATAGGTTGTTTATATTATATCCTTTAAGGTATGATCCTTCTCTACACATTGCTAACATGAAATGTTTTGTGCATCGAACTATCTTATTTTAAAAAGACATTACCTGAGAATGTTAATTCCAATACATTATATGTTAATTTTACAAAATATATGTCTCCATATAAGTAGGTGCTCATTTTTTTTAAAATATATACAACTATTTAACATGTCAGCATATATAATGTCCCAATAGATACCATAAAGTGCAAAGTTTCTTTTTAGATAATTCATGGTCTCAAATCTCAATAAACTTGATAAGGAATTCTTATCCATAAAGCCTCTCCCTTCACCCTTTCAATTTCCTCTTGTCATGTAGGGAGGATAACATAATTTTTTTAAATAAAAAATTACACATCAGATTGAGACTCCACCCCAAAATCAGATAAGTTTTTTTGTTTTTTATTTTATTTTATTATTTGGTGATGTTTGAAGTTTGTATTAGGATTCAATAAAATTTAATTTTTTCATCAAAAATCTCATACATATTGGAATACGCTTCTTAATAAAGGTAAACGCAGCTCGAACTCACCTTTAATTAAGAACGAATGGTTTGACTCTATTAAAATTATAATTGTTATATGGCCCGTTAATAACAATTGTAATTGCAATTTTTAAGTGTTTCTTTGAGTTTTTTTTTTAAAATTATAAAAAAACATTTTTCTTGAAGAATTTTGATTTTATTTTCTCAATTATTTTTAAAACACTAAATTATATGATTTTTGAAATATTTGATAAACATCAAACAAAAACTTTTATTTTAAGGTCTTTACTTCTAATACCCCTATTTATTTCCTTTTAAGTTTCTCAATTCTTTTTATTTACTCTATACTCTATGTTAACTATTATTTAATGAACTTGATTTTTACTGTTTTCCTTAATTTAAATGTTAAAGAACTAAAGATCATAGCTAAGAATATCCAAAAATTAAATAAAATAGTAATATATTTGACCTAACTTGATTTGTAAGGTCACCTGGTCCTTAACTGATATGATTGGGTTGCCAAACTTTCTCCCCCCCCCTCGTTTTTTTTAATCCCACCTCCAGGATCAATAGTGTTTTCACTTATTTCTCATTGTAACACGAATAGGTATTCAATTACCTGATCAAGTCTCACTTGTCCCAAACTTTTTATTTACATCTTGTTTTCCTTTCTTTGTTTCCTTTTGGATTGGTTAAAAACCGTTTTCCTTATTGTCTTGTTCGTTTTTACATTAACTGCTTTGATAATTTGTTGCTCATATTTGATTTTTTTTTCCAGAATGAGTCTATCTATCTCTACGATAAAAATAAGATCTGTATATATTATACTCTCCCAAGACATCACTTATGCGACTATTTTGAATATGGTAGTATTATTTATGTTGTTGGTTGGGTGAAAAAGCAGTTAAACATCAATTACTAATAAATTAGTACAATCTAATCCTTGATATGATGATTTGACTTGGAGCATTTGCATTTTGTCTTATAAATAAACGTGTGTTAGTTCATTCATATCACCATAAGTGAGATTAGTTCAAACTTCAAAGTAGTAGGTATACTTGTTTTATTTGTATGTGGATTGTGGGCATTATATTCTCAACAGCCATAGAACATGAACCGGTGGTTATATGAAACAAAAACAAAAAAAGTTGACAAGTACTAATTAATTAATGACTCACCAAATAATTATTTCTAATTTAGTTCTTAATTACAGGTGTTGATCCATTAATTAATTGTTTGCACTACTCTGGAGTTCTTGAAGTTGGATTCTTAGTTGATCAGCTAGCTTTTGAAATTATTGAGGAGTTTAATTAGGTGATCAAAATTCAGTATTTGGAAAATAATGTTCAAAATGTCATTTAAGGCAAGGAACACTTTTTCATAGTTACATACATAAGTACTAGTTATATTATAAAGTCAAGAATATCAATCAAAATTACTAATCCATTACTAGGTAAAAGCCAGAGGTAGATCTACATATAATTTACGAAGATTAATAATTTTTGTTTAAATAAGTGTCGGAGACAGAATTTTCACCAAATACTTAAATAGGACAATGTGATAATGTATTGCTGGTATAATGGCAGGCAAATGACATAATTTGGGACTACATCATAACAACCTGCATCTCCTCCCCTCTCTTATCTAATTCAACTATTTTTTATGTTGTATACTATTTAAGTATACAAGGTGTGAACTATATACCCAAAATCTACAATACATATAATTATTGATATATATATATTTTTTAAAAGGATAAAATTTTATAAATGAGTACACGCAAGTAAATACACTATTTCTCCTGAATAACTATAAAAGGTCCGATATAGCTAGAGACAAAACTAATACTTCAATTTTATATATTCTGATTTTAGATCAATAATTTCAATTATTAATAATTGAAGTTAAAATTAATATAAATATATAACTCGTATCAGAACTTCTATCTCCGTCTGGTTAAGATGGCATCTCACTCTTTGATTGGCGCCCAAATATTTAGGTTCTTGAACTACCTTCCTAATTGTATAAAAAATACAAAGGAAGTGTCAATAGAAAAAAAAGGCAGAAAAAGGAAATTACCTAAAACACTCGGACTTGAGTTTTTTAGAAGATTAAAAAGAGCTGTCGAATTGAGAAGCAAGCCACCTGGAAGGATGTATATATTCTGGTGAGCTGCCCACATGATGTTTACAATGAAGTATGAACTCAATTTAACCACAAATTCTATGTTGCTTCACTGTCACTTGCTTAATGCTTTGATCATGACAAACTCCGACTTTCTTCGTTTTTAAATAAGTATTAGATATTTTTTTTAAAAAATAATGAATATTTTTACTAATTTATTTCTAATTAAATAACTTGAAGAAAGAAGTAACTGCATTAAATTTAATATAATTTTGTAAGACTGAGAGCAATTCCTCTTGAAACCCGAAAACACTACTCTAATACTCTAAAAGGAGTACTATTTTAGAAAAAACATAGAGAGTGACAAATTTATTTGCGTTCAGTATTATATGACGTCAATATATATAAATATGTTTGTACATAAATTTTACCATTTAACAATTATAAATTACTGTTTTTTAATCTCAATTTGATGTAGTACTTTTTATTGAAAAGTCAATTTGATTAATTTTTAAAGATAAAACTAGATCAATATTTAGATTAATTTAATATTTTAAATTTAAATATTTCAAAAATCAAATTTATAAAAAATATATTTTAAGTTATAATTCTTCTCATGTCGAATATGATAAAAAAATATTTTAAATATAATTAAAATTCATATTATTTAAATCTCAAAGAAAAAAAAAATACCACATAAATTAGGCCTAAAGGAATACTACTACATTTTTTTAAACTTCATTTTACCATATAAGTACAATAAATTAATATAATTTGATACGTATATTAGTGATAGTATGTATATTTTTTTTTAATTTGCAACGTGCATCATCGTACGCCGTCACTGAAACCTCCAACTATGGACAGGTAATTAAGACACGTTGACAACTCGACGGACTTCCCAATCTGTAAATTAAAAAATTTCAACAGATAAATATAGCATTGACTTTTCACTTTTTCTATGAAGAATTTTTTATATTCAGAATTCGTATTCGAGATTTTTGACGAAGGGAGGAGTAGTATTATTCACTGCACCATATTCATTGATGATACTTTACTATGTTACTTCTTTGTTATTCCACATATTAAATTGTACTATTTTATAATTCCATTTATTTATATTTTGACAATATAGAGAATTTTTACAAAATTAACACAATCTATCTTAGATCCAACAAGTCACAATGTATACACAATAGTTATAGGTTTAACTAACTTAAGTTCTTCCAAATTACCAACGATTCTAAAGAGTTGGATATAATTTGACTTTTATGTAACACTTTCGAATTGTCACTATAAGTATAACTAAAAATGTTTGATAATAATTGTAATTAATACAAAAACATTTAGAAGTTTATATTGAATAAATAGTCCCCCACTACATGTGCAAATCCATAGGAAGCTTTAATTTTCTCTTCCCCACATAGACACACATTGTATTTGGACATTATGTCTTAAACAAGGTACCAATATAATGTATCCACATGCATAGCTTAATTACCAATAATTACCAAAACGTGCACATAACAAACATCTTTAATTACCAAAAAGGTGCCCTAATTTTGAATGTATAATTATAGGTTATTTAGGTGACTTTATATGTGTTCACTTGCTAGAGTAGTCCTCTTGTATTTTTGTGTTTGAACTTAAATTTTACTCAAATATAATAGAAAAATAATTTTGATAATTATCCGTTTATATAATGTTGTACATTATTAAGAACATCGAGTAGGCGAAAATAGGCATATCACGTGCCAACACGTCATGAACAATGATACTTGAAGACACACACTTGAAGCAGAAAAGATTGGAACTCTTTTTGTTAGACCTAATACGTTTAAATATGTATTACAAATTATAACTATGGTATTTTTCTTTATTGTTCATCGTATATATTACTGATGCCCTAATTACCTAAAAAACACTCTGGAGAATTTTGATCTATAAATTAAAGCCCAAATTTAAGAAATCACAATTATTAGATGTGGTGTAAACTATAGACCTTATACCCAATTGCTCGTGACTTGTGATTTGTAACGTCTCTTATTTCTAGTACGACAAAACTCATTGCACTAGTAACAAAATGATAGTTTGATGTATAAAATATTTCAAAAAGTGTGATATAGATAAAATATTAGAGATTGTTTTCACGACTCAAACTCCTGATCTATAGATCACACAGATGAGTGAATGACGACTTAACTTTAGTTGTTAAGAAGCTTGAAAAGTAAGGGACAATTAGGTTAAAAATTAGGTGTGATGGGTTGGCTGAGAGCTGCTACATCTATTTCCCTAATACACTGAATGACATTATGTCTCTTATAATTAGTGATAAGACACCGACTGTCACGATCCGATTTTTCGAGTCATGATGGCACCTACTATAACCCACCAGTAGGTAAGTCAACTCGTAACCCGGAACAACAAGTAATGGGTCTGAGGACAGAAACTAAACAAGAATAGGCAAAATTTAAGATGACAATATAAGCAGGCGGAAGCAAACCAAAACATATATATACAAATAAAGATCCCTCCCAGAACCTAGAAGTCACTAGTACAGAGCTACTAACAAGACGAGTACAAGTCCCAAAAGTGGACCACAGAAACTGGACTGTCTCGAAAGGCAAAAGACAAGTCTATATATACAGATGGAGACTGAAATAGTAAAAAACGCCGTGTGCTCACCCCCGTCTCCGGATCAGACTACTCCAAGCTCGATATCAACGCCGGCCACTGGAGCTCGGACCTGCATCACGAAAACAGATGCAGAGCGTAGCATGAGTACCAAAACAACAGGTACCCAGTAGGCATCATAGGCCGACTGAGCTTGAAGAGT